>VCRD01004710.1:23980-42230 GCA_006783055.1 Trinorchestia longiramus
TGGCATCTACTGCTCGCATACCTCGCATCTGGTATGACAAACATGTCATCAAAATGTGTGAACGCTTTCCATAATAACCAGCTAACAAGTTAAACAATGAAAGTGGGTCATGATTGATATTTTTCTACCCTTTAATCAGGTTTTTTCATGAATAAAATACAAATGTCTTAAAAATTACTGAACACTTATTCATCTAATCTTGAAACAATGCATAGCACATGAGCAGGCGAAAATTAGCTGGAAGTCTGAAAGTTCAAGCATTCATAATTTTTGGTGAGGTAGAAAGTCCTGTACGATTTCTATAGTAGTGTATTTAAATGCATCGTTCTCGACAGCAGTTATTCGTAAGACGAATCTGCTGACGTACCTCGCGACGTGGTAGCCTGAATACGAAAGTTTGCCTGACTTGAGCAGTTTTCAGCCTTCACGAAGGTTAAGAATCGAGGACGAAAAGTTTGTAAAAGGATAAAAACGTTACAAAAATATGCAAGGCCATTTGTAAAATGCAAAATGAGTGCGTTGGTGACGGAACAAGTTTGGAGATGTTGAGTAAAATTCTACAACAGCCCGAATGAACATTAAGTTGAAGAGCAGGAGCCGCCTAGCTTTGATTTTCGATGTTCTGTAAGCATCGTTAAGCCACGCATCGACCAGTTATTGAAGAAGTAGCTGCGTTCCTGACTTTAAAATTTGATGAAGTATTTCTGTTTATGTTGTTGGTTCATTTGTGTGTAGTAATTTAAAATAAATTGGTATCTGATCGAAATTGGTTTTTCAGGTGCAAGTGGTACACCATTAAAACAAGCTTGGGAACCACCGCCTTGGAAGAGCAAAAACCTCTGAAGATTCTTCACGAGTCCTGGAGTATGTGCGTTGTATAGGGTGGCCCATAAGTAAGGTACCTTTATAAAATTATTATAGCTATTAAACTAAAAATAGTAGATTTGGTTAATTCTAAATGATAGAAGAAATTTCAAAGTTGAATACAAATTCATAAATGAAACAATAAAATACGTTTAACTATGGAATACAACATCTTTTAAATGACCCATTATTAGTCAAACAATGGCGTGCTCTTTCAACGGTGCTGTTCATTACTTTCCTTAATGTCTCTGTTGAAATGTTGTTGATCACTTGAATGATGTTTAGTTTCAATTGCTGTAAAGTATCAGGCATGTAAACATTTTCTTTTAAGTATCCTCAGAGAAAGAAATCAGGAGCACTTAGATCTGGTGATCGTGGCAGCCACGGTATATCACCAAAACGAGAAATTATTCTGTTTGAAAAAATTGCTTTTAACATTTGCATTGTTTCTTTCGCAGTGTACACTGTAGCTCCATCTTGTTGGTAAAAGGTAATCTCTGTGTTATTATCTCCAATTTTAGGTATCAAATATTTTTGAATCATCTGTCTATACAGGTTTCCATTACACAAATTACATCACCATTAGCATTTTCAAAAAAAATATGGTCCAATGATCCTCGAAGACGTGATGCTACACCATACTGTTACTTTAGCTGAATGAAGTGGACGTTCATGAATTTCTTTTGGATTTTTTGAAGCCAAGAATCTGCAATTTTGCTTATTAACAAAACCATTGAGGTGAAATTGTGCCTCATCAGTCATTATTAAATTCTTTACAAAGTTTTCATTCTCCGCAATTTGCAGAAATCTATTCGCAAAATCTAATCGCTTTTAGCAGTCTGCAGGATGGAGTTCTTGAGTTAATTAAATTTTATATGGATGATACTTTAGATCTTTTACCAAAATACGTTGCAGTGAGGTACGTGACATTCTCCATTGAATTGAACGTCTCCTAGTTGACGTTTTGGGCCGATCAGCAACACTCATTGAATTGAACCACCAGTTCGTATGGTCCGTAGCCAGCCACAACGCTGTTTGTCTGCTGTTGTCCCAGTTTCTATAAATTTCAATACAATTTTTTGAGCACTTCTTCGAAGGACTTCTTCCAATACCATCAATATTCCTGTAATTCCTCTGAACTGCAGTAACCGAACAATTACACCGGAAGTAAAGTTCCACAATTTATGCTCGTTGTTCCATTGCGTAGCAATTCATTTTGGAGGATGGATTTTATGAATTTTTTGGACAATATGTTGTGATTGTCGGTAGAGTTGATATGCTGGTAGAAAACTTTGAAATCTCCTCATTCATTGTGAATCAACCAAATCTCTTTACCATATGTAGTTGTATAGTTATTATAGTTTTAAAAAGGTGTCTTACTTATGGGCCGCCCTGTATAATAAATGACTGCTAAACGCATCTTCCGAAGTTCATTTTAACCATTGTCCGTGTTTGACGAACGTTTGTTAGTCCAGTGGCTTAGCATAAGATGAAGGAGAGAAGCTGTAAGAGCCTATAAGGTCTACAGTCAAAAACACCAACTCTTTTTCCTCCTAATTAGTCGGGAATAGTTTCCAACAAAGCTGTGTTGCAGCTCCACATCTAGATTGCACTAGTTCAATAGTTGAACATACATTATAGATTCACTTCCGCATGTAGTAAGTAATGTTCTTTTTGTAACCACCTTTAAGAATGTTTAAAAGCTGTATTTCATTGATAATCCAAAATTTTTAAAAATCATATCAGGGGTAAAATTTCGTCCAGATCTTTATTCCGTAAAATAACTAGTTTGGAAATAAACACAGTTGGGGAAGTTCCAACACTGATATTCAAATCAAAGCATTATTCTAAAAAAATCCGTTCATTAAAACATTTAATTTTTTCCTGAGAGACCAGCACTACTGAAAAGGGCAAACATCATCTCCCGACGTTGGAAGAAGCAAAATGAACACCCGAGCTAAAGCTCATGAGGGGAGCTAGAGGTGTCGGCGAGAGCAGTCCGAGCTCCAATCCCGACCATGAAGGTGAGCTGGAAAAATTCGCCGGAGACAAGACAGTGACTGCGCAGATAACATCTCTATCTTCAGATGTTCCTTCTTTATGATTCATTTTGGCTTCGCTTCATGAAGCGGATTTGAAGTAGATATTTTTCTTTAAGCTTGGAAGTGTTCTGAGTAATTTTCCTACCATTTACAACCATTTTGAATATAATGTAGACAGTTTTAACGGCTGTTGCTTCTATGTTAGTTCACCTTGACGTCTCAATTCCATCAACTGGAGCAACTCTGTTATTTCTTAAAATATTCAGAATTTTACTGAGATCAATTTATTAAGTAAATCTCAAAGTCACTTACATTTCAAATTTAAATAATGGATAAATTTTTCATATTTTTGAATTCTATGTATCAATTTTTCCTTTGTAATTAATGAGTAGCTAAGATGTATACGTAATCGTATTCACAATTTGAACAATACATTTATTGAGTTCATATTCGAATTCTGAATAGAGCATTTAACGTAAATTATGCAACAGTTGCAGGTAACCTAAATATTCATGGTTAGTCCGAAGCTATGCAGGATATGGTGGTAGGACTCAGTCTCAATACAACACGCACTTCCTCCAGTGCAAACTTTAGCAATAGGTATATACTATATCTAGAGGTCAGACAAGTATGTAGAAAAGAGATATTGTAATGGCTATCAAAATAATTTTGCGTACACGTTTATGTTCATAAACACGCTTCATTACTTAAGAAAAGCTGGTTTAGAAAATTAAATAGTGTTACAAATTACGTGAGGTTTTTCCAATACACAGGTCACTGTTCATTTTCGTTTGATGAAAAGGTGACTTGTCGAAACAATTCACGTTGTTTTAAGAAATTAATTTGAATTAAAATTCATTCGTTTTCTTTGGAAATTATTTTCAAATAATACAGACAGCATTTTATTCATCGAACAGATTTCACTCGCGTTCCCTTGCAGGCCTTAGAGGTTGTGAAAAGTATTCCAGAATGCTAGTAATAGCGTACAGATCTTTCATTCCTTGTTTCTTGCGTTGGTTGGCTCTCACTGCAGCGTCAGGGCAACACTTCAGCTGAAATGATAAAATGCTTCAATATGAAGTTGCCAGTGAATTTTGATTCGACTGCAACTACACAGAATTTCTCATGTGCACATGCAATACATTTCATGTGCAAACTGCACATGACACCTGCAGTTGTGCTAAAGAATACAATAACTCTTTTACTATTTTGATTTAGTTGTCTTCGCCCTGAGTACCTAAATGGTCATCTCTTCTCTAGATGTAATTGAATTATACTCAGCAAAGCCTCATTTTGTTTAATTACTCATTCAATGTTTATTCCATTAAAAAACCAAAACTTAACTGACGACTTTAAGAATTAAAACAACCAATTCTTAACTAAATAATTTTCGTGCTAAGTAGATGATTTTAACCTCACACATTTTAAATCTTCTTACGTTGGAAATCAGAGTATTTCCCTCCCTCCTCATTCATTTCTACTTGCAGATCCGTTTTCCACGAGCATGAAGTCCGCAGTAAAATTGGGTCAGCAATTCTTTTAATAGAAAACTCTAGTGCAAGCAAATTTTGCTGAATCTTTACCCAGCCGCTTTGTCATTTTGGCTCTTGAACTGAATGGAGTTTTTGAATAAATCATTTGCAGCTAAAATATCAACACCAATGTTGCAGAATTCATTGGGCATTTTGTTTCACAAATTTTTTTTTGACTACTTATGAGCGCTTCATTCCTAGAAATAACATCGAAATTAAATAAACAGATGACCTACATAGAACGATAAGCAAAATTTTCTTCAAAATACCAGCTGTTTTTTCCAGTCGCTCGCGTTTCATCCGCCAACTTCTCTTAAATTCATATTTTTAAAAGATGAATTTGGGGCAAGGGGAGGGTTCAGTTCTTGTTTGAGTATTAGTGAACTGGAGAAATCATTTCTGCAAGTTATTAGCTTGCTATCGTAGAGTCTAACGTACAGTAATCCATTGAAGTTCTTGCAAGCTCGAGGATCTTTAAAAAATACCGGTTCCGTCTTGCCGGCTCGTGTTGTTTTCGTGAGAGAAAACGAAAATTTAAGAATGGTATATTTTTTGACGCCCACACTCGTCTTCTGTTTTAGGACAGCAAATGTTCAGATGATTCTATAGCAACATCACCGATGTGATCTGTGTCCTATGGCGAAAAAATACTAACTCGATGGATAAAATTTTATAAATTAGCCATATATTATTTTGAACACATACAGCAGGACTAAAAACTACATTTGGTCATTTGAAGTTTATTAAACTGTTGTGTGTTTAGCAAGATGATGGGGTGAATTTAAATCGTAAAATTTTATCTGTTGTGAAGCTTGTTTCATAGCGTGGTTCTTAGTAAAAATGAAAAAAAAAGAATCATTGAAACATCCTCTAAGTTATTGATTGTAATTTATTGAAATTATTTCAGTAGCAGAGTTGAAAGTGATGAAAAGGCTCGTCTTCTATTCCACTTTTGCATACTCCTACACAGACATCACAAACCAAGAAAAATAGCATGGTCATTAATATTTAGGAACTTGCTGAAGAATTCATCAGCGCTTGCCAATTGTCGCGGAACAATAAGAGCTTAGAAATCGCACTTCAAAACTGTAATTTTCAGAATGTTCCACAGCGTTGAAATCGTCAACTTTTTGTTAAAAGCTCTACTCTTCTGATCTCGTATCTCCCAAATGCATCGCCCTGCTTTTGTGTGGAGGTGCGCTCGATGAGAAGGAAGATATAACCACAATGGAGGGTTAGACGGGAACCGCGGCTGGAGGTCTGAGCGTTAGGCTTTATTGCGTAAGTTACAGAACAGACAGAAAAATTGGACAACCCGTCAACGGTGTGATGAAGCCTGCCAACCTTCGGCTGGTATAAACAAAGCTCCACCGGTGAAGTCTGACACTAAGAGTCGACCAGTGTTGCAATTTGGTGAACTGGAAGGCAACATCTGCCATCCTAGAACATCCGCTCTTTTTGAAGGTCTCCGTAAACATTAGCTTTCTCCGACCCTCGTATGCATGCCACAGAAATCATCCTGATCTGACAGATTTGTCGAATAATAAATGTTTGTGGTAATCCGCTGGAACATCGTGCGAAGCGTTTATTTGATTTACGCAATGGAAGAACTTCTGCAAATTCAAGATGTTTGTTCACTAGGCTTTGTTCTTACAATTATAATAGATTAAGAGGTCATGTGTATCATTGCAAAGAGTAACACTGAAAACTACAAAAGTCACTGTTTTATTCTAAAATTGCAAAGCTTTCCAACAACACAGAGATGTTACACTTCTTTGTTTTATCTCTAATTGATGAATCGTAGAATTTCAAACATTTTTGATCAAATAATATTAATATTTGCCTCTGCTACTGCTTTTAAGAACGGAGCCTCGGTTGAGCAGCCCAGCGCAAAGAACACTTTAAGAATTCGAAGTCATTTTCTGGCACTGCCTACTTCAGCAGTTTAATTATAATTGAATCAACCTTGGCAATCACAGAGTTTTGCTCCGCATGAGCATTTGGTTTTAATTATCATTAAAGGAAAGTAAAATCAAATAGAAACTGACAATTGGCTTTCATTTCAGCAATGACGAAGGAAAATACTTTGATTCCTTGCCAACTTGTTATTATGTTGCACAAATCAGATCATAAGCCGTAAATTTTAAAACCACAACTTTTGGTCCATAAACACGTTTGCAATCTCTGTTGCATCTAACTGAAATTCTAAATAATAAATGACTCGGTAGACAAAATCCCTTTGTTCTGAGTCGCGCATGTGATAAATGAAAACTAAAATACCCTCTGTTCTTGATAAAATATCATTGAATGGGATTCTAAATAACAAAAACTTTTATTTTTCATCAACGTGTCTTCATTATGGGATGGCTGAATTAATTTCTATATTTTAATTATAGGAAAAATTGTTTTATATGAAAACGTGAATTGATGGTTAAAGAAAAGATTTCACCTTTATCAATAAATTTCCTCTTGTTGTCCGGAAAAAATTTTACACTTTGTTATAGGTGAATATAATTTATGAAAATATTGATTTATCTAGACTGCAGATAACTAAAATAACCAAACTTTCAAAACTTATACTTTCAAAATCGTTGGATGTACCGTACATGAAATTTAAGCAATATGTCTATGATCATATCACTCGATGCAAGATGATGATGCTGTTTTAGAAGCATAGTTGTCTCCCTGACACACATTATCATGGGTCGATCCTGTGCATTCTTCTCAAAAACTCTTCAAAAAATGTGGCTAAAAATTCTTCGCAATGATGTATTTCAAACAAAGTTATTTTGCAGCAGAGTATCGTTCATAGATCTGTAATAAAGAGATAGTCTTGTTCATGTCACTCTGCATGTGTACAGTGAATATGACGTGCTATAGAGCTTTAATACATGTACTTCTTCCAAACAAGTTTTCAACACAACGACATTACAGTATTTCAAGCTTTAAAATTGGCCATGCAGCGTCTGACCCTGATAAACGGTTCAGTTGTGAGATTATTAAAACTTCGATAGACCTAATCCTTTCTAAAGTTTCTATTTTACTGTCTGTACCTCACTTATATTTGCTGAGCTTGCACGTATTCCAGTTACGCGTTTTTAAAGCCAAATAATTTAGATGCGCGATTAGACTGACATTCCCTGCGGCTTTCTTCTGCCCGCACTGCCAAGGACAGGAGATATTTCCCCTCCTTAATTTACGTGTTCTGCTTCGTACATCAAATTAAGAAACTCTTTGTGGCAATCGGCGTTCACTTACGTATTTTTCATATAATGTTCTATGACACAATTGAAAGTTTTATTAAAAGTTTAACGGAATTTCGGAATTTCCTTTTTCTTAAGAACGTATAAGGCTTCACATCGTTATTTCTCACTTATCAATTATTATTACCAGATTAATGCAATAGACCATCATATAGATTAATGTGATAGGCCATAATTCTTTGGTCTACCTTGAATCATTTATTTGGTGCATTATTCATAATGAAATAATCTTTTCAAAAAGTTACACAATAATTTCGCACGAAGGTCGTTATACAGATTACTTCCTTTATATTCCTGCATCTGCGAGCGAAACAACTTGTGTTTTGCACTAGAAAACAATTCAACAAAAATTTATCAATGGCTCATTGCGCCTCAAATAAAAGTGCAAACTTGCTTTCAGAGATAGACAAACATGAAGGATGTTTGAACAAAGTCTCAGCTGTGAAACAAAACCGAAACTCCCAAGAACTTCAGTTGTGGTTGTTTTTTGACAGCTCCCCTGTATAATTTTTTAAATCCAACTTCCAGTTTTTCCGGGAAAATGGCAAAAAAATTATCTAAAGCTTTCCGCTACTGATGAAAACTCTTGTAACATTAACGACTGATGAAAATTTTTCAGGTTTCCTTTTTTTCATCACATGAAGCAAAAAACAGTAGAGAATAAATTTTGTGCGCAGAGCTATTACCGAACTTGTTTTACTATGAATTCCAATGTATCCCCAAACATCAAGCCATCATTTTCGGTTTTCAATTAAATTCTTATATAATATGAAGATGTAAATCGATGGTTAAATAAAAATTTTATCTTTACCAATAAATTTCCTCATGTTGTCCAGAAAAAGTTTTACACTTTGTTGTAGAGGAACATAATTTATGAAAAAATTGACCTACATACGTATCTTGACTGTAGATAACTAAAATAACAAAACTTTCAAAACTTATACTTTTCAATCGTTGGATGTACTGTACTTGAAATTCGAACAGTGTGTCTATGATCATTTCACTCGATACATGATGATGCTTTTCTAGAAGCATAGTTGTCTGTCTTGACATTAACATGGGTCAATCCTGCGCATTTCACGTAAAAACTCTTCAAAAAGCCTACTGATAATATTGATCCCAGAAACGCGAGCAAGAAATATAATTGAATCGTAATCCCTTTCATTATAAGCACTCACATAATTAATTAGTTTGACTCATCATTCCTTCTTTTCGCGTGAAGAACGTTTAAGTAGCATAACTAAAAATAAAATGATATTCTATTATCAATTTTCGAATAGAATTTTGTTGTTTAGTGTATCAATAATACTGTCATCCAATGACTTTGATTTAAACAAAAGAATACCTACTGTCATTTTTTGACGTTAAACTAGCTTCTTATTGACATGGTGTGATTTCGATAATATCATTGCAGAAGTGGTTTTTGAGCCGAACATATCAGATTCTGGTTTTCCTTTCAACATCTATTCGCGCAACAGTGCACATGCTGGCGCTCCATATTCAGTGTTAGTTAGGACGGTTGTAGCTCTCGTTACAACAGAATGTACAGAAAGCGTGTCCCAGAAAGGCCCCATTATCTAGAAGACAACAAAGACCTCTCGAAGCTGTCTCGGTGGTGATCAGCGAACCGTCGAAGGCTTTCCTCAGCGTCTCTGAGACCACCTCCAAAGAGAAGCAAGAGCAGGGAGGACTTGCAAGTTGGCATTTATTTCCCCTCTATCTTGAGAATTTTCTTGCTTCAATTTTGCCGTGCAAGACAGTACTCGGAGGTAAACGTTTCTTCATAGGCACTGGAACGGATAGGATACACATTTGGAAACAGCTTTCATGGTTTTCTTCAAGTAAACCACAAAAGTATTGCTAAGAACACTTAATAGCATGGGGGCCTTTGCATACTTGAGATTGAGAGAAATAAGCACGAATTATAGGAACTTTTGCTAACTCCTGCACTAAGAGAGTCATCCAAACATTGAAGCGTTGAAATTTGTTTAGCTTCATACAATGCTTGCTACATTTGGGACATTTTTTGATATTCCGAAGAAAGTGAATAGAAGCTATGTCGATTCTTAATTTTCTGAAGATCATTTTTAAGAAAATATGAATAACATTTCAAATGAACAGCTCGAGGTTCAAATTTTTCTCAATAGCTATTATGACAATATGCAGTAAAAACTGTGAAGGACCTTAATAAAATCATATCACTAAAATCATCAACAGCAGCAACAGATTTTTCCGATTTTAGCTGAATTTTCGTTTATTTTCTCTTCATAATTCAAGAAATTGTTTTCAGTAAAAGGTATCATCCAGCTGATTTTATACTCGTGGTTCTCAGAATTTAACTAGAATTTTCCAAGAAAACTGACATATATTATAGATACCGTTTTTTGCCTGCAAGCCTAGTTATTTACGTATTCACCGGTTCCAGACTCTTAATAGAAGAAATCAGCAGTGTATGCAATTATAGGAGAAATTTTATTTTATTTGCAAGCGCACACGAAATAATTGAACAGACTAGGACACGTGGGAGCAGCGTTGTCTGCATTCTTGTTCAGTTATGCGCAACACGGAGTCGCGTCGAACGACGGCACAGAGCGAACCCTCCAAAGAAGAAGCATTTCTCATGCGAACATTGGCCGCAAAACGTGTTATTTTCCTTTGACAAATAGCGATGCAATATTCTAATCCAAGCGAGCCTTACGAAGCTGTTCTGCGTTGTGAGTGTGGTTGCAAGCAACGTTGATCGTAGAACACAACAAGACGTGACTCAACTGCGAGGGCTGTTTTTCCAAAACTCTCGTATAAAAGCAAAAAGTTAGTTTTCCCTCGTATTGGCTCTGAAAGAACTTTATTTATTCTTTTGTGGGCACGGCCAAAGGACAAAATAAAGTAACAAAAATGAAAAGTTTGTTGCCAAATTTGTCGGTCTCTGGCTGTTGCCACACCGGAACGGAAGTATGAAATGAATAATAGAAATATTGCGAATATTTCTTACTTGGTTTGTATAAAACTGGGGCTGTAACACTGAACATTCGTGCCTTATAAAGCAATGACGTGTGTTTACTCCAACCAGGAAATATGATACTATGATATTCAACTGTGACTTGCATATCAATACTCTCCGTGGAGGAAGAAATTGATACTCTAGTACAAGAAATTCCACTATATAATTATACACAGTTTATAGCTTGCTTCCTCGGTCCGTCTTTCTATCCCGTCCTTAAGGATTCAGATAGAAGAAAATTCGGTAGGGTATACATGTACATATTCTAAGCATTATATTGTGGATACCAAAGGTCCATCCTTCAATGTGGAAACTCCATCGCAAGCCTGCGCCCACTGGGAAACCAAACGAAAAATTCAGTAAAATACACGTGAATTTTCACGTATGGACCTACTAGTCTACATATGTAACTGACAATGTATCTCCATTTCTCTCTCTCTCTCTCTCTCTCTCTCTCTCTCTCTCTATATATATATATATATATATATATATATATATATATATATATATATATATATATATATAGAGAGAGAGAGAGAGAGAGAGAGAGAGAGAGAGAGAAAGAGAGAGAGACAGAGAGAGAAAGAGAGAGAAAGAGGAGTAATATAGAGAGAGAGGTTGGAGGAATATTTTTCATCAATATATGTAAACAGAACTTCCATTCTGTATCTTATCTACCGGTAACATGGCCGTGTACAAAATAAAAGCTAATAACAGAAAAAAATGAGCATTTTATAGTGATTCGGCGCCTTTGGTATCCACAATACAATGCTTATAACACAATGCAGGTACATGCATACCTGTTGTGCTTTCAGTTCAATAATTTTTCTTCAGTAATAGATAGGAAGTAATGGGACGGACACACACATTATTCCGAAGTCAATTCATCTAAGACAATAATGAACACAAAATTCAGTTTTATAGAACAAAACATGCACGTTAAGAGTCCTTGATAGTTTCCGAGCATCTATACAAATTTAGTGGGAATGTATAAGTCTTTTTATCCTTTTTCATGAGCACAGCAGGATTTATTGCATTGCTTCCTGCACTTTATAGTAATTATTATCGTTATTGTTATTGTTATCATTTTTATTGTTACAAACTATATGACTATCATTAATTTCTACCTGTCACAACTCAAACCTACAAGGTATGTCAAGTCATTGAAACTACGTACTTGTTTAGGTCAACCGATGTCTGACACCTTCATGCCAAGTTTTAGAATAGAATGAGAATAGAATAGAATGAGGCTATAGGAACGAACCTTCTGGCCCATTCTTGGGTAGGATAATTACTTCGATAATTATTCGGTATAGTATAGAAGAATACTCTGAATTTTAGTTTATTGATGTTTTATTGGTACTTTAAGTTTAAAACTGTTAAGTAAGGCTACGTTAAATCTAGCTACGTCTGATTAATTTGGATTGGATTCAGTTAAGTTAGGCAAGAAATAACAGTTGGTTCCACACGGGTAGAAGCAGCTCTACCACGTTTTTCCTCTACCCACAGCAGTATGTATTTAAAACATTCGAAAGTGAGCGGAATAAAGTCAATATAATTTTTACAACCATTCATTACCATAAAAGTGCGATAAATACAAATTTAATAAACGACATTACTATCTGCCAGAATCACTAGCTTTCATCGTCTGTTAGACTATGCTATATGATCGGTTAAGCCTTTAAAATAACTCAGCAATTTTGTATGTGTCTTCTTTCCCCAAATGCACGCTTACTATACATACAGTACGTGTGTCGGTGCGCCTACGTGCCTAGAAAAGAAGGTAAAATTTATAAGTTAAGTGTAAAGTCCTGGTCTCAAACAAAAGCAAAACAATATTATTACTAAAATTAAACGACACACAAAACTATCGGAACTACTCCAAAGTACTTTAATATAACATAATGATCCAAAAGTTCTTTGACAGTGCATTTAGCTGGATCCCTGTTTGTCTTCAGTCGAGGTTGGAATGATAGTGAAATGAACGCTAATTATCTGCACCAAGTGCGAATCTCAGAATTAGGGCACAAAAGACGGCGAGTGACTTAAGAGACCAGTCTAACGTATCCAGAGCTGTCAGAACGCCTGCAGTTGTTTTGGTATTGACTCGAGACTGACGCCTAGAATTGGTCTGTCAACTGGGACTCCCAGAGCGACGTCGCTGAGACTCAACAAGATTGGAACTCCAATTTTTTCGACATCTTCAATGTAGGTAGTATTTCTGAAACTTATTTCACATGCTTCAAAGTTTTGCACTCGCACGACACTGCAGACGAGGCTGAGAGGGAAATGCATGATGGTTTAACAACACCAAGAAACCACAGACATAATAAAACCAAGAAGTTCAATACCATGTGCAGGACTGATATCAACGTTCTTACGGTAGGATGAAACAAGGGTCAGCACCAACTCTTAATTTAATTTCTTCGATTATAATCACTAGATATCATCAAATCTCTATTTAAATATATTTTATGAACGATATGAATACCCCTTATGGATCAAGACCTTTGTGACTTTACCGGCGCAAAATTTAATGAAATTGTTCCTGACCAATCGAAATTGCACCAGTCAGATTGAACCTATTGTAGCATTCAGGACGAATGATTACTGAAAAATGTAACCAATCTGAGTGAATTATTGAAAAATTAGACCAATGAAAGAGAAATATTGAGATAATCGACAGTGCCTAGAAAATAGCCTGATTGGAACTCTTTCGCAATGTAAATTTCGTCATGATAGACTAGAACTCATATTTTTTAGCAAGAACATCCAGCAGTTTCTTGTACTGATTTTTTATCATAAATAGTTGTCACTAGAAGTTAATTCAAATTATACCGGTTGCGTTCACCCCAGAGACATTCTTTAACGTATTTCATTAGTCATACTCTAAAATGCTCACCGATCGTGAATGTCAACGCAATATTTGGGCCTGGAATTCGAAACCGATTTTTGTAAAATGAGAACTGCTGCTCTGTTCTAATATTACAGGCACGAGTCGGCAGTACTTCACTCTAGTTCGAGCTGCTGTGTGAACTGTTCTGCTGCGCTGTGAGTACGTTTATGAATGAAACTGTGCAGTCTGAAGTGGGTTTTATTAAGTGATGTATATCACGTATATATTTAACTGATGTCAAATTCACAATACATTCATTTTATACTCTCACACGTATTTGAAAAAAAGATAAGTTTCAACAATGTCTTCTATGGTATACATTTTTCTTGTAGAGAATTGACTAGATGCTGGTGCTTCTTTTGAAACAGTAGAATTTTATTGAAATACTTCCGTTTTATTCAGTCAGACACGAAAACATGTAAAATTATTATAAATTTCTCATAAAATGAATCCATTGAAATAGTGTAAAAATAAACAAAACATGTATTTTTCATTTGATATGTCATGATAGTAATGATATATGCATGGGTTTTCATATTTCAGGGCAATGTATCAAGTGATGTATCGACTTGAAGTATCATATATGTATCGACATCTACGTTAGAGGTGTGGAACCATACAGACCGCTCATCGTAGAACCACCGCTGTGTAAACAAATCATCAATCGAACAAAGCCAAGCACCTGCACTCTAGATGGGTCGAGTTGTTTGGTTCCGTGGCTAAAGAAAGTGTCAAGCAAGAGGCAAATTTATTGGTAGAGACCTTGTGACTCTCAAGAATTACGCAGTCGTGTAACTCTCAAGTTGATTGAAGAGTGGGGCGTATATCACGGACGTTTAGAAACCTGTTTCAGACCATTGGACAAATAGGGAGATTGGAAAATGGTAAAGATACGTGAGAGGAGCAAAGCTCATATAAAAACGGTAGGAAGGATAGATGAATGGGACTTGGGAACTAGATCTCGACAGCAACTAGGCTATTGCAGCTAGAGAGACATCTAGGGCATAGGTTTAGGTTTAGGGGTATGAGTGGAATAGGTGTAGAAGTGATTAAAGGGGAATTAAATTAATCCTCACACTGACGAATGACAGCAAATATTACACGTGCACCTACCCGTGTACAAAGGGGAAGATTTAATTGTGCAACAGCAAAGAATGGAAGGCGAAAAATTTTAAGTCATTGCTAAGGTGGTATAATCGTGAGTGTTAAACATCGAAGCCCATCATCAGCAACGAGTCTCCAGTGTAAGGCAAGTTCTAATACTAATATTGTCAATGTAATCGAGGTTAGCAACAGAGTAAACTCGTAATCTGATGTGAGCGTCCACTGATTAAACTAAATTGTTCCGTATGCACACTTAACTATTCAGCTATTAAGTATGTAATTGATCTGTAATACTTCACTGTTTAATAGGATACCATGTGTGGTTCATATGTCAAAATGTGGTAAATAACTCACATTTCCCATCCCGTGATATTTAGAATAACATGTATCAAATTTTCTGTGTGTATCATTTATCCCCTCATTTTGCCATTGAAAAGAAATATCAGGAACCTTTCACCATTTCATGTATTCAGAGGATTAGAGTCCCTCTAGTGCGATTACGTATATTTCTTGCATTTGATTAATTGTGTTATTTACAAGTATTAATTGGAATATAATGAAAGGACAGCATGCAGAAAAACCGTGCATTGAAACCAGGATTACGTAACTTATGAGAGGGAAAAGATCTCATCACCAATATATCAATGTACGATCAAAAGTAGGCAGAAAAGCTTTATCCTCTTTATTTATAAAGCAAACACGAATCGATACAGGTAGAATTTTTCTTATTTAGTGTACAATTGGAACATCTTAATTGAGATTTGATATAAATATAAATTTCAATTAATTCTCAAGTTATAAATGTAATTCATGTCTAAATTTAGATATGAAATACATTACAATTAGATGTCCCGGGTCCTTTCTGGTCTAACTCTACTAAAATACTAAAACTAATAAATAAATTGTTCATATTCGACAACAATGTTAGTCCTAGCGCTAGAACACGGGCGAGCAACACTGAATTAAAGTCAGTGTAACGAGTCGTACTTCTCATCACACAATGCAACGTCTCCCTTCCCTGCCCCTGAGCTGCGTGCGTTGCCCTGTCAGTCCCCAGGGCTTGGGCTGCCAGACGCTGTCNCAATAAATTTCGCCGCCACTGCTGTGCACTCCCTTGCACACCAACCAGGAGTGTGTTTTGCTCGCCCCTACGACATTCACTTTACTTACTTTGAATCCACGCTCTGACTTGTTCAAACGATTTTTTACATGGACTTAAAACTTATTGAAAAGGATTGTACTTAATATAATGGTAATGTTGGTTAAGTGTAATGTTAATATAAGGTTTTTATGTTGAAGTAAAGTATGTGTTGTTCTCATTCTTGACATAGCTCTTTTTATGTGAGTAGAGAAGATGTTGTATGTTTAATATGTGTTGTATCTAACAAGGTAATGTGAATTTTCTGATATCATTACCACATATTTATCGAAATGTTAATTGCACTTATGTTTGAGAAAGCTCCGGTAGTTATGTTTCACTTATTTACGTCCATTCACTGGAGTTAATTTAAATTAAATTAGAATTTAGAGATTTATCATTTAAGAATTCAATTACATTGTACATTTATTGAACAAATGGGTATAAACCATAGCGTTCTGAAAACGTCCGCAATTTAAAATGCATTGATTTACGGAAGAGAATTAATTTTGCTAGAAGCACTCAACTTGATTGGTAGTGATTGCCTCTGCTCGTGAGTTTAATATTCGCTTATCTGTAACGTGACTTTTTCGACATGGTGCGGCAACATAACTAAATTGCTTACGTTCAAGACTGAAGGCGTTCGCGAAGATTTGTTTACCAAACATCCACTATTTCAAAAGCCTTACGAAACCATACATCAGTTTTCAGCATGACGGCTCGAAATTTCGTTCTCATTACTCGTAATTCAAGGATTAACATGACATCTGATTATGATACACAATATATAGAGCTTATTTGTTCTTCTACGTGTAATTGCATCAACTGATAACTATCAATCCAGGCAAAAAGTTGATAGTTAATTCGAATTGAATAGGCTAAATTTTTCCTATTTTTGGCCCAATTAGTCATTAAGTACCAACGTTTGTGACAGTGTGGATAAAATTATCAAGTTATTCAATTCTTATTGTGAAATATTTGAAACTTTTCCAATGTGTTGATGATAGCGATGAATAGTTGTATGCCTTTAACTAAGTTTGCTTGCCAAATCTTCAACTGATACTGCAAGATCTTCTTCAAGTGATGCCACAGTGAGCTTGTTATCAAATTTAACTGAACGTGTTGTTTAATTTTCATCTTCGAGGCTGAAATCTCTACTTTTAAATCTCTACGTGCTCCTCCATAGGCTGAGTAAATATTTTGACTTTCACTGAGTGTCATTATTTGAACAATTAAAGCAAAGAATCAAGGGTCTCTATTGCTCCTTGGAGTCTTTCATGTTTTAAAGGCTATATTTCATGTAATTTTAACTACAGGATTCTCCGTAATTAAATTCCATTAATTTAAATTAGTCGATAAACTCATCACTATCAGTTTATTTTAATGGACCTTCAAAATACAGGTGAATAACTGAAGCACTAAAAAGTGTACATTCTACATGATAACCTAAAATTCCCGTTTGGCTGATATTCACGGGGTATCCGTTAAAAAAGTAGCCGATTTAAAAACGCTGTAGTTTGTAAATTGTTAGTATTAAAAGGTTAAAATAGATTTCATTCAAAAAACAGAATTTAAAGTTTATTTGGTATCATGCATACGATGTAATAAATATACCGGTACATCTGTATAGCATCAATTTCATTTGCGATTTATTAGCATGGCTCAAATTATGTTTGTGATGGTGAGTATAATTTCATTTATGCGCGAATGTAGTGGAACATAATAGACCTGAATAAGAAATGAATATCTGAGAGATGGATTTAACGAGCCCAATTAATCAGTGTTGAGACGTTTCTTCAGAAAGATGACCAATACATAAGTTAAAGTTGGTAAACATGTCGAAAGATTCAATATATGGTTTCAGATTTTTGCCATCTAAAGAAACAGTTCTACTAAGACTAGATGAAAATTAATTTGCCTGAAATTGTGTTGCAATCAATGTTAAGTTTAAGGTAACTTCATAATCTAGCAAAAATGTACGCATTCTAACCTCCGTGTTATAAAAGAAAGTTATTAAGCCTCAAACTGACTTCATTTCACACGCCACGAAGAACAAAGAACCAAGGAAAATCAATATACTATAAAAAAGTTCGTTTTCTAATAAGATCATGTACATTCTTCCAGCTGTAAAAAATGTAATAAAAATGACTAGGATATCTTATTTATGCATGAAAATGATAACCAATATACAAGTATGTTTTTGATAATACAAACTTTCATAAAAAATAATATTTCCATTGTCTCGCTTCCAGCCTCCTCCATACCTCGCAAAAAAACATGCACGGTTCAGCAACTGCTATGACGGATGTCCGTCCTAACGAGCCTTGCAATCAACTACATTAATGCAACCAAAAGCTACTGAAGAAGCTCAATCAGCTGCACGCTAATGTCAACGCACTGCTAGCGAGTT
>VCRD01004711.1:0-21674 GCA_006783055.1 Trinorchestia longiramus
TACTCAGCACAACTCTTACTCACATTACTCAGCACAACTCTTACTCACATTACTCAGCACAACTCTTACTCACATTACTCAGCACGCGAGGCATGCATTATCGATTCAATTTACAAAACGCTGAGTAACTAAATTAAGTTTTCCTGGCTTGTTTTGTATGTTACATTCAGTGCCAGCTGATAAACACGAATACACGACATGCTTCGCTTTATCAGCTGCAACGCATGATTTATACGGGGTGCGGCAACATGACTTCCTTTTTTCAAAGGAAGTTCCTTTCATAAAAAGGAAGTTGTGTTGTTACATCCCGTGTAATCTATTATTATATTGCTGTTGTATACTGCATTGGTGTGACGCTTATATTGCCTTGTTACGTTATAGATGTGTAACTACTATATTGCCCAGCTATGTTATAGATGTGTGACGGTTATATTGCCTTGTTACGTTATAGATGTGTAACTATTATATTGCCCAGCTATGTTATAGATGTGTGACGGTTATATTGCCTTGTTACGTTATAGATGTGTAACTATTATATTGCCCAGCTATGTTATAGATGTGTGACGGTTATATTGCCTTGTTACGTTATAGATGTGTAACTATTATATTGCCTTGTTACGTTATTGATGTGTGACGGTTATATTGCCTTGTTATGTTATAGATGTGTGACGGTTATATTGTCCAGCTATGTTATAGATGTGTGACGGTTGTATTACCCTGTTATGTTATAGATGTGTGACGATTATACGAGTATTACCCTGTTATGTTACAGATGTGTGACGGTTATACAGCTCAGTCCTGTAATGCCTGTTACGGATTGGTCATTCGCACAGAAGAGAAATGACTTGAAGAGTTGCCAGTTTACCAAATTTCTTATTCATTGCAGTGTCTTGAATTTCATTTTATGACATAATATTTTCGTTTAGGATTAAAATTCCACTCGCTTTGTCAGCCATTCAATGAATATTGACCTAATGAAACTAATTTTCCATTCACTCTTGAAAATTATTCTTGGATATTTTTCCCCTTCGTTATTTGTAGAAAAAGTTTTATGCTGCAGGTGACGTAGCAGAAATTCTGATGATTTTGTGCTCGTAACTAAGCCTCCTCCTCACCAAAGCGATGTGGATGTGGTATGGTGCATGTAGGATGTTAGCTATTGTATGTTGGATATGACGTGATGACATTCCATGTAGAATGTGGTGGAATGTGTGCGATGGATGTGGAGTTTGTACAAGGTGTAGGAGTTAGTACGACTGTTGTACTCGTCTATTGAAAGCGATATTGTTGCTGTAATAAAGTGACTATTGAGTGTGTAGTAATAAAGTATGATGTAAATTGATAAGGAATAAGTTGTTCATGAGTGTGGAATAATAAAATGCAAAATTATGCAGTAAATTATAATATAAACTATTAGATAAAAATATCATATGAAGTTATACAGTGCAAGTGGTTTATAAGTATGAAGCAGTGTTGAGCTATAGGTTCACATTTAAAGGATGCGCCATAGTTAACACAGTGAGGGACATACACTAGAGCAGGTGTTGTGTCGAATTTGAAATTTAGAACTGGAGTAACATTGTCTTAACCAATGCATGTTGGAGTTAATATTAGTACAATTAGATAGTTCCCGTGGAAATTCCACGATTTAGATTTAACTAATTTGAAATTATTACAAAGATGAATGCATTAGAGATTTACAACCATTTATTGTGGTTTAAATGAATATTTTTCATTAATGTATACAGAACTTGCATTTTATGTTTTATCTACGGATAACATCGCCGCGTAGGAGAAGAAGGCTAGCAACGGGAAAAATGGAGTATTTTATAGTGACCCGGCGCCTTTGGTATCCACAATACAATACTTGTAATACATGTATACCCGTTCTGATTTCAGTTCAATAATTTTTCTTCAGTAATAGATAGGAAGTAATGGGACGAACACACACAGATACAGCAAGATGGAGATACATGGTCGATTATACATGTAGATTGTCGTGCCACATTGCACAAGTTAATTTAAAATGTTGATGGGGTTGTTTCACATTTTAATACAGGATTTTAGGAGCGCAGGTACTATTTAGAACGTAGATAAAAACATAATATTTGTAAGTAAAAATAAACATTTCATTTTTCGGGTCTGTGCTGAGAACATAGTCCCAAATCTTATTCATGGACATGTATTTAAAATTTTGTAGGCATTGGATGTGTATATATATAGGGTGCGGCAGTATAACTTCCTTATTTTAAGTGCATTTTGTTCTGGAAAAGGAAGTTATATTGTACCTTATACGTAACATTTATAATAGAATTGAATCTAAGTTCAGGATGCAGTAGGTGTAGAGTATCCAGAATTAAACATAGAGAGGCGAGTGGTTAATATGTAAAAGTATAGTTTGTTCATTGCTATAAAATCATGCAAAAATTCAGGTCTTCTCTCCCAACTCTCATGACTTTCAGTTTTACAGCATACATGCTTATTCGGCTCAAATTGGAGATCTGCATTCATTTTAATAAGTGAGATTTGTAAAATTCAGACATGATGACACATTACATTATGACTCACTATGTGAATAAATAAAGAACGTACCTCATTTCAGCCAGTTTTATAGGGACTGATGACAGTGCATGGCGGATACGCGCATCAACAACGCATGAATGATTGTACTGTTGCTCATGTAGGACCCTGTTCTAGAAATAAATATGGACATTTAGAGCTCAACCATACAGCTTACAATAAGTCCTGAATAAAGAAGATACAGTGGAGGTAAAAATGGATGTTATCGTTAGAAGAATGGTTAGGAGAAACTCGGCCTCTGTTATTGTTCAAAAGATTATTCATTGTCGTCGCTGCATTAAATTTTGTTTAAGAAATTTCTTTGTAGTTTTAAAATTCTTGCTTATAGAGGCTTCAGGAGAATATAAAGTTACGGAAATTTGTGTTATAATCAATTCAAAATATCACAAAACAAAGAAATAAACATTCCTCAATCTCATGAAGAGTTGCTCATAGTAAATGCAGGTAATGAATTAGTTAATTTACATTCTGCATGCATTGTGTTATCCACCTCATCTATCTTGGTTATGACAATAAGTAACGCAGAAACAAACCACTGTTTTACAACCCGAGTCAAAGATCACACAACTTTTTACTCCTCTAGCCGGTGCGACTCCATCTAGACACCTGTAGGCTTATTTATTCGAGGCCAGTGTAAATATGCCCAAAGAATTTATTGCAATGCTCCACCGCTTAAATCCTCGCCAATAAAAGGTGTTTCTATCAGCATAAGTAATTATAAAGCTTCTATTTACTGATGGGGGCTGGAAGCGGCCGCTCGTACAGATACTTGACCTGATGGAGCGCAGTCAACACAGAGGCTCTCGCTTTAATGAGTGCCCTCCATGCCAGATAAACCACACAAAATTTCTCTTTTCTTAATGAACGCGTTGAAGTTTTCGTATTGTACGGGAGTATCATAGAAATTGATGGCTTATATAAAATGAAGTAAAGCCTGTTTTTCACGAGATTATAATTGCAATAGCTAACATATCAGTGTAAAGTAACAAATATAATTGCAATAGCTAACATATCAATGTAAAGTAACAAATATAATTGCAATAGCTAACATATCAATGTAAAGTAACAAATATAATTGCAATAGCTAACATATCAATGTAAAGTAACGAATATAATTGCAATAGCTAACATATCAATGTAAAGTAACAAATATAATTGCAATAGCTAACATATCAATGTAAAGTAACAAATATAATTGCAATAGCTAACATTTCAATGTAAAGTAACAAAGCTTGTGTTTCATAAGAGTATCATTGGGATACCTGATATGTTAAAGCATAAAAAACGGGGCACTTATTTCTCGCATTTCATGGAACATAGCAAAGGTTTTTTAATTACTCAACTATTTGTATGAGGTCAAAGATGGTTGCCTTATTTTGAAAGGATTGTTGCGAATTTGTTCGCTCTGATATTTTATCAATCAGAATTGCAATTGAAAGTAAGTTATTGCAAGCGTTTATTAATAGAAGCTGCAATTTCAGACTTTTTGAAAATATTTTATAATTAATAAATGAAATAATTATGATGTGCTGTTCCTTAAAACTTTAGAGCATTAAGGACAGATATGTAGCTGGAAAACATGGGCAAAGCAGAAGATAATATAGATATTGAAATAAATGATGGAGACTCATTTTTCAAATAATTTCCATTTCTATGTATTTCCAAGTTTTAATGCTTTCAATAAATTGTTCAATGAACATAAGTAAAATAATTATATATATCCCAAAAGACGCGTGTTCCAGCCTTAGGGAAGCAACAACGGCAACACTAAATAGAAAATTCTATGGGCCAGCTATCCATAATTCACATCAACATAAGTTATAAATAATTTAATTAAGCATCAGCAGACCACGAACACTGAAAGGACTGTAATGTTGGTGCTGACGTTGCACTAAATAAAATGTATTGCGGAAATTTTAATTCTGTGAAAAGTGGAGCTAACACAACGCGTTCAGGACATGAGGCCCGTGTTGCAGAGGGACATGAGGCCCGTGTTGCAGAGGGACATGAGGCCCGTGTTGCTGAGGGACATGAGGCCCGTGTTGCAGAGGGACATGAGGCCCGTGTTGCTGAGGGACATGAGGGCTGTGTTGCTGAGGGACATAAATATAAAGAATATTTGTTGAGTAACATGTGTTTTCTCCAAGTCTATGACTTGGATGCACAGCCCGAGTAAACATCTGATGCACAATTGGTAAACTTATGAACAAAATGTGGTGAGCCAGAACACGGCGACAAAATATGAGGCATGGCTCTACACATAATATTTGAAGTTAGTGCGGACTGTAAGATACATTCAAGACTAATAAGCATCCGCTGTGCATAAAAAACATTGCATTCAAATCTACCAAGTGAAATATTAACTCCATATCGCGGAGCTGACTCTTATCCATCATAAATTATAATTTACTCCCTTATTAATAACACCACCGCCTTACAGCTCCAGTACTGAACCTCGGACCCAGAACACACGATGAATTTCATACGATGTTGCGAAATATGAAGAGACGAAGCGACAGGGTGTCCCCCGTTGCGTGTTGGTACGATAGCAACACAAGGATGTTACACGCAACACGCATGAGCACCCTGACTTGAGGAGCTATAAACCTGCGCATACCTGATGCAGTGTCTGTTAAGAGTTTCTGACCCACCATTAATGAGAGATAGCACTGCGTGCTCCTCTATCGTGCATACTCATCGGCTGAATAATGTAACTTATCGGTGGAGAGACGTAACTTGTAAGGACACGGTAACTCATTGGTAGGGTGACGTAACTTGTAAGGACACGGTAACTCAATGGTAGGATGACGTAACTTGTAAGGACACGGTAACTCATTGGTAGGATGATATAACTTGTAAGGACACGGTAACTCATTGGTAGGATGATATAACTTGTAAGGACACGTAACTCATTGGTAGGATGATATAACTTGTAAGGACACGGTAACTCATTGGTAGGATGACGTAACTTCTAAGGACGTTGTAACTCATTGCTACAGTGCACCAGGAGGCTGCTAGTGTGAATGATCGCACCAGGATTGGCTGTCCTTGAGCTGCAACGACTGCAAATATAAAGAAAGAGATTGCCTCCAAGGATTGCCAAAAATTCAAGAAGATTAATGAGGAAGGTGGTGGCACAACTCGGAGTATCCAGAGAATCAGTTCGTCGGATGGTAGAAAGAGACATGGCACTTAAACCTTCCATGCTGAGACACGTTCAGTCTTATTTACGCCACAGTGAAAAAAACAACTCACAAGAAATAACATATGAGTCAAAATATTTGTGTTACCTTGTAATATAGAACATAAATTCCGGGACTTCCAAAATTACAACACTGGTTTATTTAATGATGTCCTTGTTTACGGAACTATTGTCCTTGTCGATAGCAAGATGAAAATATGAAATCAATAGCAGGTCATTTTGCTTCAGAACCTCAAGACTTTACGTTGTTGTATGAGAAGACGTTGTTTGATTTAAAAGAATTGGCACTTGTTATCAGGGGATAAAATACAACGCATACGCATTACTTGTGCCTTATCGTTCACTCCCACGCACGAACCTGCGTATCTCTGTCATCTAATTGCATTTTGTATTTTACTCACAAATTATAGAATACGTTCTGCACTGGTTATGCTAGATATGAATGTACTAGTCAGCAGCCTAACCGGCACCTACGTATTCTTCAATCACAATTTACGCTTAGTAAATTGCTTTGGAATCTTTCACACACGTACTAATTATTCTCGTCGTCTAAGCATGCATTGTCCCCCTAGCCACTTCTCCATGACCTCCGCCCAACTCCCCCCAGCTCTAGGCTTGCATGCTGAGCGATATTTGCCCAGTCAACACATTAGAATTATGGGTAAATTTGCTCAAACCATCTGGCATCGCGTCTCCCACTATTTGTCGCTCCAACACACCTCCTCTTCATGGCAGAGACTCACCTACATTCACAGGCCATAAAAACACCACCTGATGTCCCCTGCGTTTATTATAATGTTACTTGACCTTACACAGCTATCTTACATGTGCTTGTGCTATTTTTACCCGTGAAATTTACGTGAGAACTTTAGATAGATTTATTGAGTCTTCTCTAGGCCTTGGATTTTAATGTAAGTTTACAGCTCTTTTATTTTACGTTTATACAACGGTTGATATAATGTCATTGACCTCAGACTGCCGCCCTACACGCCCTCTTTTTTTCCTATGAAATTTATATGAGAAGTTTATATAAAATTATTGAATCGTCTCTCGGTCTAGGGTTTGGATGCAATTTTGCGGTTCTTTTGCTTTTGTGGTAAGAGATCTAGGGCAAGTTTCTGCGTGTGTCTTACCCGGATTCTTGGCCCTTTCGTACCTTACTGGTTCTTCTCAGTTTGTGTATGATATGAAACTACCACGTGGATATTATTCTTGCAGTGATGGAGTGTTCATTCTAATGAAACTTTAACGCAAAATTAAAGCATATTGATTAAAAATACTGTGCCTCGTACGAATAACAACGCATGACTCAGTAAACCAAAAAATGTATAATAACAGTAGAACTAGTTTTTATGCTTGTCTAAAAATAAAAATAAAATCAGAGAATTTACTAGGCAAAATGAAAATGACCTTATGTTCACAATCTTTTTTCACATCGACGTAGAGATGTGACACAATCGAACCGACACAATCGACACAAACACAATCGTACCGAAAGCTGGACAAACACAATCGATACAAACACAATCGAACCGAAAGGTGGAAACAATGTCCATGCTTTGTGCAATCGGAGTTGTGCACACTGCTCATCAGATTACTACGTTAGTATATCAGGATACCTGCAGTGTAGACAAACTGTACGTCTCTGTAGTGACATGTTCGAATGTTCAACACCTCAACAAGATTCCTAGTTACTATATTAAGATTAAGAACCCTGTCAGTTGTCGATGTTATCAATACTAAGACCTTAGATTGGGCCTTGCGATTCAAGGTCTACACTGAAACTATAGGCCAACGTAAAAATTCCTTGCCACGTTTCTGCAGTTTCCGACTGCAACACTGAGATCCCAGATCGCAATACTGA
The DNA here is from genome assembly GCA_006783055.1 of Trinorchestia longiramus. NCBI lineage: Eukaryota > Metazoa > Arthropoda > Malacostraca > Amphipoda > Talitridae > Trinorchestia > Trinorchestia longiramus. The sequence continues at coordinate 7,647 of VCRD01004711.1, forward strand.
GAAAATGAGCTTGGCTGAACTTCTGGGGTCTGACACTGAAATCTCAGCCCCATTTTCTGAGACACTGGGCTTTACTGAATTCCTGGGGTCTGATACTGAGATTTCAAGCCCATTTTCTGAGATACTTTATTGAATTTCTGGGGCCCGATACTGAGAGCTCAAGCCCATTTCCTGAGGTACGAGGCTTTATTGAATTTCTGCGGCCCGATACTGAGATCTCAAACCCATATTTTGAGATACTGAGCTTGATTGAACTCCTGAGGCTCGATACTGAGATCTCGATCCCATTTGTGAGATACTGGGCTTTACTGAAATTCTGGGGTCCAAAACTGAGAACCCAGGTAGGCTCAGACCGGAAATCCTTTGATCTAGTAATCACAAAGTGGCCGTGCAGTTGTGGGCTTAGAGGACTGGTGAGTAAGGCGGGCTTGGTTGGGCTTGTTCTTTGATATGTGCAGACGACAGTGTGAATAAATGTCACAAGCCTGAGAGAAAATAGAGTTTAAAGTAACGCACGAATATGAACATTATAAGTTTAACTGAGAACTTTATTGTAATAATTGTTCCGAGTTAAGGTGAAATAAGCAATAACAAAAGCTTTATGCCAATTTTGAGATTCATAAGTGTGCGCAAAAGCGATGCAACTATTGTCAGAGAAGTTGTCAAGAATTAGGATTGGTTTTTCGGGAAACCAAAGATTAGAAGAGAAATGGTGAGAATGCAAACAACAAATTTTCAAAAGAAATGTACAGATTGTTGATACAGACAGCGTGAGCAAGTAAGCTGAAACTTAAAAGGATAAGAAGAGCGTGAGCAGAATGAAATGAATGAAGAGTGAGCAGAATGATGGTCAGCAAGAGAGCTGTGACTTATCAGGGTAAGAAGACCGTGAGCAGAATGAAATGAATGAAGTGTGAGCAGAATGAAATGAATGAAGCGTGAGCAGAATAAAATGAATGAAGCGTGAGCAGAATGAAATGAATGAAGCGTGAGCAAAATGAAATGAATGAAGCGTGAGCAAAATGCTGGTGAGCAAGAGAGATGTGCGGAACGTCGAGGAGCAGCAGGGCTGGGTCCCAAAGGAGCGCGCCGGCAAACATCGCTTCAATAAAGTTGTTGATGGAACAAGTCCGCCTTTCATGGCGCTTAACAAGAAGGTTCGGCTAGAGTGTTTACATGAGAGGGAGAGTTTGGGCGCTCATCTCGCAGATTGAACGCATTTGAACGGTCTTTTGAGCGAATTCACCGCCGCTCAACTTCAAGATTCCGAATGCTACGCTTTATATACTCGTATGTCCTCAGAGATGTGCCATTAAAATCTAAATCATGAACATGCGTTCACAATTTTAGAGGCTACAATTTTACAGTAAACCATTTATTTTAGGTGAGGTAAAAATTTCATTTCTAGTTTTAGAGTGAATTGTTACCCACTGGATTTATTGTTGATCACTATAAATTTTAGTTCCTTAATTCTATTTCCTTGCAAATTTATACGCTTTGTAAGGACGCGGGTTGCAAAAATGAATGTTGTCGCGTTAGTGGCAAACAAAAGAGATTTTCTACTATATTTTTAAACTCAGTGGTCCTGTTCTTTTACGTCATGTCATCCCACATATACAAGTGGAGTTTAAAGGGGGAAAAATTACCTTCTATTCAAAAACTGTGTTGCTTATGGTTGGTAAAATCCAATTTTTGATTTCATTGAAAGATTACTGCTATTTCGAACTTGGGACATCAAATAATCGAGAGGAAATGAGTATTTTTTAATTCCTTATCGTAATAAGAAATTTTACGTCACTCATTTTCCCGTGATGAACTTTTAGCGCGACTGTTTAATTAACATCAATGTCGCAATAAGACAACTCAAGGGTACTGCTAGAAACAAGTTTTGATCATAAGCAACCAACTGTAAACTCTCGCTGTTAACTTTCAACCTCCAGTGTTGATTTGCTGTGAGGTTCTGGACTGAATTAGTTGGAATTCTCGTTTTGATCTCAAGTTTTGCACGGCCCTCGAGCAGAGATTAATCAATGGCTTCAGCGAAGCTCAAACGGCAAAGCGTGCACGGGGATTTTTTTTAAGCGTCGGCCACGTGCCGCTATCTGCCCACGCGTGTTCTTGCTCCTTAACAAAATACCCTCGACAGGAACGCAAAGCACCGACCCAACGCACCGGGATTCTTTAGATTGGGTGTGGGAATGCGCAAATGAAGGGAAATTCAAGTGAACAGCGCGCCGGAACAAAAGTGATCTCCATGATCGTCCATGTTGCCTCCAGCACGATAACATTTTGATGTGAGGAACAGGACTGGTGCTCCTCCGTGATCCATTGTGTGGAGCATGGTGGAGTGCAGCAATTGTCTTTGTGATCCTGGCCTTCGATCACAATAGTTAGAGGAATTGATAGTCCCTATGAAATCATTGTTAACTGCTAATCCAAATACATAAATAATGTGCGAAATATTGTATAGATAGCGTCTCTACATTAAAGGACTAAATTAGCGTTATTTTCGAATGATTATTTCGTGACAGGAATTTGCCTCGGTTAGCAATTGAAATACTATTGTTCTCGCTGTAGTTTTAATTGTAATTTTCAATTCACCTTCACTATTTTCATCGTGCTTATGTGATCTTTATAAACGATTGCACGTACTAATTATGTATACTCGTATGAATGACTGAAAAACTTCGTTGATTAGCAAATTCAGTAATCAGAATTAGGTTGTGAGAACGATCTAGATTTTCTCCTACGGGATAATAAATCAAGACACATCCGTTATTGATACTACCATCTTACGAAACGGGCGTTTTCGTAAAATTCGTATTAGTTGGGAAGGGACTTTATGAAATAATCTACGATGTACACACGCACTCTTAATTCATTTTCACAACCTTGTGTTATGGTGCACCAAAAATTTGGTTGAAATTGTAGCTTTATTGAACATAAGAGGTTTGCCATTCAATAAGAGAGTTTTCAGAAGAACGAGTAAAATAAAAGACTAGTGTTCTTCGACAGTCAACTCAACTCCATCCCTAGTTAACACCGATAATTGTAATTTAATGAAGCCCGTATCTTAATGAAATATTTATGGTAAAGAATCATCCAGAAATTGGAATACAGAGTCACGAATCTACATTTCTGAATCCGGGTTCAATTTTAAGATAATTGCCATCTACAAAAATTGCAGTGAAACTTAGGCTTAATTAAATTATTGGTGGAATGACCCATGCAGCCAGTTCTTAATCTATGATCAGAAGTACGTGAGTTGCAAATTCCAAAACTGTAATTTCAAAAAAAGACTGCTGAAATTTTCGATAGTTTTTTCCTCTTCAATTTTGTACACTTTTACGAACTAGTTAAAATTCTGAATGATTTAGACTCCACGATTCATGTTGTTTAGCTACTTTTTACTTATTCAATTCCGTCATTTCAAGATGTATTTTTTAAGTGTCATTTCAACCTAACTATTTTGTGCGCGTGTTCATTTAATTTTAAAAGCCAAAATTCTTCTAGAGTTTTACAGGATTTTAAGTACTAAATGCATCAGTAATTTGCCCAAAGTCATGTTTTTGGAGTACCTTGAATTCTAGCTGATAATTCATCAGGCCTTTAGCCTCACAAATTTAATCTGAGATCAGTTATAATAAATATTTTCTTAAGAGATTTATGTCCACAGTCTTGTACCAAACAGACCTCATTGGCCAAAAAATTGCTACTCTCTTTCGGATATTATCAAACTAATTTAGTAACGATCTGAATATGTACTTATATATATAATATATATAGAATATATTTAATATATATATATATATATATATATATATATATATATATATATATATATATATATATATATATATATATATATATAAAACTCGCGTTGTATCTATTGGATAGAATATTTTTCACACGGAATTGAATTCGGGATCATAGAATTCTGGAGCGTACGTGAATTATCAGCTCATCAGGAACTGTAACTGAATGATTATTTTACTCCCATAATAAAAACCACATTCATTTTAAACTAGGAACCCTATTATGAAGTACGATTTTTGTAAACAGGATCGCTAGAGGAAAATCAATCTATATACAATTGAATAATTTAAGATTCTGAACTAACAGCCCAGCTCCAAACATTCTGATGCTACCAAAAAATTCTGATATAGCATACAATTATTTGCATTTCATTGTGACCACAGCTCTAAACAAATACAAGTAACTAAGGCTAGAAACTCAGCCGTAGGTAACACTTGGATACACACGCTACATACGAAATGCTTGCTATTCAAGATAACTAGCAGTTCATCGGACTATTTGCGTCCAATGGGCTACAATTAACAAGGGATTAATTCAATATGAGGAGATAAAAGAACATTTGAGTCAAGAGAACTGGATTCTCCATTTCAGCCTCCGGCGTCCGGACCGCCACACCGCCTCGATATGAGTCTCGCAGCGCACGTGCGTCGCGTGACCGCCCTAGGCTCACAAATATTGTGTCGTCTGTGTGGCTGTGTGCGTGGATCGTTCTGTGGAGTTATTCCTATTCCTGTCTTCTTGTGCGTGCTGGATCCTGCCATCCTGTCTTCTCGTGCGTGCTGGATCCTGTCATCTTGTCTTCTTGTGCGTGTTGGATCCTGTTATTCTGTCTTCTTGTGCGTGCTGGATCCGGCCATCCTGTCTTCTTGTGCGTGCTGGATCCTGTTATCCTGTCTTTTATTCGTGCTGGATCCTGCCATCCTGCCTTCTTGTGCTTGCTGGATGTTGTTATCCTACTTTTTTATGCGTGCTGGATCCAGTAATCCTTTTTATGGGTGCTGGATCCCGTCATCCTGTCTTCTTATGAGTGCTGGATCCTGTCATCTTTCTTTTTTATGGGTTCTGGATCCTTTCATTTGCGCGTCATTTATGGACTAAGAAGGCAGTTTACTTTAAGTTACATATTTATCTACAAATTAGAACGCTTTTTTCTACGAGTTTCGTAGAGTATATTGACGCGTGGGAACATTTTGAAGCCCATTTCAATTCTGGTGTAAAACATTTCTTCAATATTTTACACACAAGCACAAGTGTCGAGAGTCTCGTCATCTTCCCTCAGCCTTCTTATGAAACATTCTACTGTTAAGGAGCTCAAAATACACGAAAAATGAGGATGACAAATTCAGATGACCTATGAAAGCTGCGGTATCAAATCGATGCAAATGCTCAATCGTGAGACGGGCGTAATGCCTCTATGGGACCAAAAGATCGACCTCGAGAGCGAAGAAACTGAGAATCCTTTATTTCACATATTTTATCCTCGAACACAAGAGCTCATGAGAGGAAAATGCCATGCTATTTGACTTGCAATTTAGATTAAGTGTAGAGTTTTCAGTGCTACTGGAAGTGGTGCTGTATTATAGATTGATTTTATCAATAATGATATATATATATATCTATGTAAAATTCAGGAGTAGACTTTTTGTGTAGGGTGCTCCAAAAATCATCACGTTGGTGTTTTTTATGCTGTTTTCAACTATTTAAGTTTAGCATAAATTCTTTTTGAAACTGTGTGTTAGGGAAATATTTTCATAGATAAAAAGAACTTAAAAAACGCCGGGCAGATGAGTTTTACAATCAACTTTTCTCGAAGAAAATTCATCCAACATTATTCTTGGGCCGAGCAACACTCATTAGAATAAAATACCCTAGGTATACATATATACGTATAGGAAATTTTTATCACCGTAAATGATTTTCGTCACTAATTCTTTGCATGAAAAGTAATCCGAAGAAGACCAGCAGCTAGTGCTGGCGGTGCTGTGCCGTGAGCTGAAGAGATTCTTTCAGCGACCACCTGTCACTCCTTGACTTCTCTGTTGGGAAGCTTACGGCTCACCCTCTACCACTCAACCATCCTCTGCAGGGCGGATTAAATCTCTAAATCACGTAATGAAATCAATCTTTCTCTTATGTCTTTCAACGAGTGAACCGCCGTCTGTCAAGGAGCTTTGGACTTTTTCCAAAATATTTCGTAAACCATCTGTAGAACAGAGGGTTAACGTCATGGCAGATGGTTAAAGGCGACATATTGTACGTGTGAACAAAGCTTTATCTGCAGGCTACATGTTCGGCGATTTTATCTTATTAGGTTTAATTAAATATTTTATTTGTCTTCGGCAATATCGAAACATTTTTGAAAAAATTAGTTTCGAATTTACGTCTTCAAAACTTTTGATTGACTCTATTTCCACACGTTCATCTAATACAAAAACGAATTATTATTAATTTACTCCTATTCCTTGAGATCTAAGATAAGAACAAGTGAAAACAGTTTTGGTGAGATTCAACAAACCAGTCACCTCAGGCGTCTGGATACACGCCATGGAAGTGTATGTTATGAGTGTATGAAATGTTTCTCTGTCATACACATAAGTTAGTGATAGGCGGGTCTGTTAAGAATATAATTTTTCAAAAATAATTTAATTCTGAAATTGCTAGAGTAATCGACGTGCTGGTTTTGACATTGACGGATTTGTGCTGTTGAAAATCAGTCCATGCATATTATAGCATGGACTGAAATATTGGAATAAAATATATTATTGACACATGCACTGAAACTCCAATAAGTTCAGTTGGTTGCGGTGACCCCCAAAACATCTTGATATTCTGATTTTCTAATATTTAAACTAAATATCCCAGATAAGGAAGCCATTGAAATAATTTTGAGCTCGATCTCCTTCTTTAAATATTCTTGAGAGCGTGTGTGTATACGTGTAGATTAGTTGGGCTTCAATAATCCTCGATTACCATAGTAAAAATAATTCAAACCATCACTCTTTAGTTTACATTTTGAAAATTGCTGTCTCGATTTAATCTGTCATGTTATACAATAAATGACGTTTAAACGACTCGTGCCCCGAATATTTTGACTTGAATTAACAAATTAGTTTCAACGTTTAGTGTAGTGTACAGCTTAACTTTATTGTGAACACTAGATAGTTCCGTGAAAATTTCACGGTTTTGATTCGACTAATTTAAAGTTATGGTAAAGACGATTTCATGAAAAATTTACGAAGAATTAGTGTGTTTTAAGTGAATATTTTTCTTGAATATGTACAGAACTTCGATTTTGTATCTTATCAGCAGATAACATGGCCGTGTAGAAGGGGAAGAACGGAAAAATTGAGTATTTATAGTAATCCAGCGCCTTTGGTATCTGCAATACAATGCTTATAATACATGTGTCCCCGTTCTGATTTCAATTCAGTAATTTTTGTTCATTAATAGATTGGAAGAAATGGGATACACACACATACAAATAGAGAGAGATGGAGATGCACTGTGTATTATACACTATCAATACATATTATCTGCCCGTACCGAGATGATAAGTGCTTAAAAATGGTGGAACCAATACTAGAGATTATGTCTCGTTAACTCATACGATGTGCACAAAATTTGAATCACGGATTTATCTTTTCAATAAACAAATAAAAATGCACTCAATGACTGAAAATTCACAAGACAAAATTTTGTTTTTGTTCGCTTGACACTGAGATACTGTTTTATATACAATTTTTTCCTTATCCTTTTTATGTGAAAGAGACTGAATTAAATTTCAATTAACATGTAGACACAGTATTTTATAAGTATGTATGTATGTATGTGTTAGGTCGTTGGCGTTCAACTCTGAATAATTTACATTGCAGTTTCAGTTAGCATAGAAGCATTCTAACGAACAGTTAGGATTCAGGTCTGGCATAAAGGGCCAATTGAACATGAACGCTTTTTCCAATGATAGCATTTTATCAGATGTTAAAGACTTTAAAGGACTAATTAAACAAACCATTTTCTCGAATGACTGTATCATATCAGATGCTAAAGACAGTAAACGGCTAATTAAACAGAAACGCTTTTCAGGTGACAGTATTTTATCAGATGTTAAAGAAGGATTGACTTAACATATCCTCAGAGGAGCATTTCATCTAATCAGTGACTGTTGCGTGCTGCTGAGCCTCAAGCAGAACGCTGTCTCTGGCATAGCATCGACTCACTGCCGCAATTTTCTCATACATATTTGAAGAAGCGTCATAGGCTCCCTTTATCATGCCTAACATACGAGCTGTAAGAAGGCCCAAGTACCATATAATGAAATAGGCCTTAATTGATGTGTTCTTAATAGCAGGGTATTAGCAACACGAAGGTTCATTTAAACTATCAGCGTTTATCAAAATGTTACGAAGAAAAAAACGTAAACAGCGGTCGTTCTGATTATGAAATATTGAAACAGATTTGTATTTCAACATGAAAAAATTCTGAATAAATTCGAAAGTGTTTATTTTGCCTGTCTATTACTTCATTGAAAAAGGTTCATTTAATTTGGTATGCATCTAAGACGAGCGTCATCATTTCAAACGATGAAATTGTACATGTAGACAGGAAGAATAGAATAGAATAGAATGAGGCTATAGGAACGAACCTTCTGGCCCATTCTTGGGTCGGATAATTACTTCGATAATTATTCGGTTGTTTTACCCAAGTCCCATGCCGTATTTCTAGCCGCGTCAACCATGTCGGCAGCGGGATTCGAACCCGGGTCTTCCTGCTCGCAAGCAGATTCGCTCACCAGTCGACCAAGCTGGTGATGCATTCAAGTAAAGCATCACAGAAGAGTGTAAACAAACGTACAGAAATAAGGTTGTAAGTTACATCATATTATAGAAGAGAACAATAGTTTGGAAATATGCTCGCTTATAAGTATATTTTACACTCATCAAACAAATTCATATTTTTAAACATATACGAAATCCTCTAATACGTTATATGATAGTTTGATGAATAACTCTACGTGTATTTCAACACATAATTTATTTACAAAAATAGGGTGCACCCACCTTCGTTAAATTTGTCCAGGAATTTTAAAGGCATTTGTTAGATATTTCAAGATCTAACGGCAGAACAATTAAACGTTAAATTCAAAAGCTTATTATTTTTTAATAATTACTCAACGATTTCGAAGACTGTGTGAAGAATGAGACAAAGATATTCCAGGCCTACGTTAATTAAAATCAATCCAAGTTTCTTAACAACAATGAAATTGATTTTTGCTCACAAGCACTTACCAGAATTTGCTCGACATTTTCAATGTTGAGTGTAGCACCACAATATTCGTGAATTCAGCTCATCTGACGTAATAAAATTTCAATGGGAGTACTATGAAGCGGAGATTTCACGGCGCTGATCTTCAACACCCTCCAGCGTCCCATCACAATTTCAGAGGTGATCGCTCATAACTAGGTAATAAAATAGCGTTCAGGTTTGCAGGGATGCTGAAGTGGAGGCATCACCATCGTATCTCCATTACGCTCACCCTTTGATGACTATCACCATTATAGGAGTCCCTCACTAACCTCTGCGGTGTGTGTGTGCTGGTCTTGATAACACAGATTGCCGAGAACGCTCTCCAGATTGGCCGACTTGATCGACTGGTCGTGGAACGTGCGGTGCTAAATTGCTTGAGGGCTGCGAGGTTCTGTGTGACATAGGACCGTGCTCCATATGGCTCAAAGTTGGTGACAGACCTCAGCAAAAAGGGAAGCAAACACAGTGATGTAGGGGAAAAAAGTAAAGTAGAGGTACGCAAGGGAGAATTAGAAATAGAAAGAGTAACAATGATAAAACCTTATACAATGCAGTGAGGTGGAGAATATTAAAATATGGTACAGATACTGAAATATTCGCTGAGGGTATGGAAATTAAAAGAACGTGAAGTTTTTCTACTCTATCTCAATCCGATTCTGACAGTTGAATTCAGTTAAATTTATACAAAATATTTCATACAGAGCAAATGGATTGGCTTTACTCTCCATTTAATAATCGAATATTTCCTTCAAATGGCCATACGGCCAGAAAGATATAATAGTTACCACATTAAACTTGATTTCTGAATCCAACTTAATGAAACAGATATTCAAATGCAGCTTCTTGGCCCAGCTTCCCAAAGAACCAGGCACGGCCATGGGAACTTCGGCATTCGCAGTGTGGGAAACATGTATTCTCCCACAAGCTTATTGGAACTCTTTAATTAAACGCAGACGGAGTCCACTTGAGAGACTTGGTGGGATCGTGCTCGTCGCTGGTTCTCCGTGAGCAAAAAAAAAACAATCAATTCAGAATTGAAATGGAAGAAATCTGTACCTTGTCACAGATACAACAAAATCTAATTGAGCTTTCTTGATGCGAAAGTTTTGAAGAGTTATTGTAGCCTCTATTTTACAATCCAATATACGGATTTGTTATGATTTCCATCAGTGGGAACACGTAGCTCTGGTTACGACTTGAGCTCGAAGACATTTCTCGTCCACAGAACATGAATAAATGTCGAGTTTGTGATTTTCTTCAGATAATATTCGAGATAAAAGAAATAATTTCCTGGGTTGACTTCAGTTTGAATTCAGTGTCCACAATTGTCGAGACAATTTGGCTAAAACCTTTATTTTTCAGGGCCTAGCTTTGTTAATATGCCCCTACGTGGATGTTTAATAATCTTAACTTCTGTTTCGGTATTTTAAAGAACGGAAAGGATGATTGATACTATTTGATGAGTAATTTATTAAAGAAATTGAATTGAATTTTGGAAGTTAGAAACTACCTCACATATTTTTGTCTGGATTGAATTAAATTTCATTATGACACGCATACAAATTTGACATACACCGAGAAGTTTCAGCATAATACGTAAAATAAGTACCAATGCCCATTATTTTAATGTGTTTTATACTGGTTGATGTGTTGCAATCATGCAGATGTACTCATTTTGAATTAAAGTAATAAGTATTGCAAAATGTCAGACAAGTTCAAGGATATTAAGTGAGAAATGGAAACTAAATTTTGGAAATACAAAAATTCGGGTAGGTAAATCTTAAGAAATATTCTTGCTTGATTTTGAGCAAATAATTCAGAAAATAGGGCACGGAGACTATTTAAGAAATTAAATATTGAGTATTAATCTAATTAGTGAGAAAGAAGTAACTGAGACTACTAGAGAAGTAAAGTAAGTAACGACGTAATTATAATTATTAAGAAATTAGTGCACGCTGAAGCCTAATATATGAATGTGGCAAGAACCATTTTTTTATGGATGTGATTTCTAAATTTGATGCACGGTGCTGCAGCACAGATAAAATGCGCCATTATGGTCACGCCTTGCTCAAATCGTACACGATAAGTTTGTGTCGGAATTTGAAATGAACTTTTAGTTATAAACTTCATGATTGAGAACAACAAAACACGGTATGAAAAGGCACAAGTTACAAGATAAAGAAATGAACCAGTGCATTTGTCGAGGTTGGTTCACGTTTCGGAAAAACAACATTTTTGCTTGTTTTTAACACAGAATCACTAATGACCTGTAACTGTGACTGCCTCTGCTCATGAAGCTCATGATTAGATAATTTCTCTCGCTTTACAAGTACACAAAAATAATAATAATAATCAAAACGGAACATTGTCTCTGCAGCTTCCCTGGTTGCAGCAAATTTGTTCACCGTTGCCTGATAATAAGTAAGTGGTTGGGAATGTTTTCTTTCAGCTGAATCTGCACTTGATACAAACAGACCTACAATTCACAGGTTTGGCTGATAAAAAGTAGCTGACTGGTCAAAGAAATTTTAGCGATTAATTTTTTATATATATTGTACATTTCCTAACACATTTTCAAAACACACTCTGTATGAAGAATTACAAACATCGACTTATAGGGGACCCAATTAGATGGAACTCACTCTACTTTGGACTAGCAGGAGTTCCACTTTGAACTAGCATATGCTAATCTGGTCTCAGCGAGTTGCCTTTGGCTGTTCTCGCTAGGCGTTAATGAAAGTCGAAGTCACTTGACAGCTCACTCGACAGCAACAAGTGTGTTAGCAAAAGAGAGTCTAAGTTTAGTGCATGGAAAGTAGTATTCTATGTTACAGCATTTGAAAAGTACCTGCAATGGTATCTTACGTACTATTTCATGTAATGTGATAGCATGGAACTTCTACGATGATGTAAAAGAACTTAAAAAGAGTTCATAGCATTCCCTCCAGAGTTAGGTTAGGACTCCATGATTCCTCCAATACGCCACTGCTGTGCATTTCCTGAATCCATCTTCTGACTCCATGATTCCTCCAATACGCCACTGCTCTGCATTTCCTGAGTCCACTTTCTGACTCCATGATTCCTCCAATACTCCACTGCTCTGCATTTCCAGAGTCCACCTTCTGACTCCATGATTCCTCCAATACTCCACTGCTCTGCATTTCCAGAGTCCACCTTCTGACTCCATGATTCCTCCAATACGCCACTGCTCTGCATTTCCTGAGTCAGGCTCCGCCACAGAGCTACTCTGCAACTATTGGGTGCCGAGCAAACTCGCTCGCTCATTCGATTGAACTTTCTCGATCAAACTAAAAGTTTTTGCCTTTCCGTCGCTTCGAGTCGCGTCCAATCTGCCGGGCATCAACCAAAGTTAACTCAGAATTTCGCTTGTCGAATTCACGGCGCTGCATAAGAGTCGTGTTCTAAGTTCCTTTTGGTGAAAATTTAAAATCTAGTGAGTGTATTTCCTTTAGTTATATGATTTTTCTCGTATCGTTAAAAGCTTCTGTTTTGTACTTTGGTGTTCAATTGTTACTTATGGAGTCTATCTTTTGCAAGGCACGGCTTAAAAATAAACGAACCTAATGTAATGTGCAGTTTTGGATTTACTCTATCCCTTGCAGAGAACCTTAAATTCACAGAGGAGTTCATGGAACCTAAAAATGTTGAGAAAATCACGCTGACGATTTCCTCGTCATCACTCAATACTTTAGATGATTGAAAAAAACTGCACACGCAGCAACACTTACATGAGACTCGTACATATGCAAGTACCATCACTACTGTACGCATGGGAACACTTCAGTCAACAGGACGAAGCCGTGATCTATATATCTTGAGAATCTGCTAAGCGGAAAATACAGTGCTTCATCAAAGAATAAATCAAAAAGGACACCAGACCGCACCGCCACTGGTCACAAGATGGCAGCACGCGGCCAGGGTATTTTTAAGTGATAATGGATGCAAAGGCTGTCAGGGGAGAATCTATTACGCTCTTGATGGTCTGGCAGGTCCTTATCACCCGCCTGGATCGTAGCCACTATCACCCTCACCAGCACCACTCACTGACCCTCGTCATCCACGCCGTCGCGGCGCAAGCACGTCTCTTCTCCTCCCACCTAATTTTAAGACCTGGATCATTTCGGCTAATTTGCTGCACTGCGTTTAGCGCAACGGGGTCTGTTTCACGGTTGATTTTAAGTTTCTTCGCTGCACTGCGTTTAGCTCAACGGGGTCTGTTTCACGGTTGATTTTAAGTTTCTTCGCTGCACTACGTTTAATTCAACGGGATCTGTTTCACGGTTGATTTTAAGTTTCTTCGCTGCACTGCGTTTAGCTCAACGGGGTCTGTTTCACGGTTGATTGTAAGTTTCTTCGTTGTTTTGTGTTCAGCCAAACGAGATATGTGTCAAGTCTAATTTTTAATTCATTTGCTGTACTGTGTTCGGCCAAACAGGATCTGTTTCACGCCTGGCTGCTATTTAATTCGTTTGTTATATTAATTTATAACTAACTTTTAGCCCATTTGCTGTACTGCGTACAGTCAATCGTTTCAAAGCCTTTTTATTTGATTTTGTTGAACACCAAACGTAAGTTCTCTACGAGGCTAATTTTTAGGTTCATTTGATGCTCTCTGTTCACCAAAACGAGGACCTTTGATGTTACTTAGCTTCTAAAAACACTACAAAAACAGCTGCAGCGGTCCGTCAATCAATTGCCAACTCGACCAGCTGCAGCGGTCGTGTCTATCAAGAGCAACACCACCAGCTGCCGTGGTCGTGTCTATCAAGGACAACACCACCAGCTGCAGCGGTCGTGTCTATCAAGGGCAACACCACCAGCTGCCGCGGTCGTGTCTATCAAGGGCAACACCACCAGCTGCCGCGGTCGTGTCTATCAAGGGCAACA
>VCRD01004712.1:9008-39759 GCA_006783055.1 Trinorchestia longiramus
GCAGCAACTCAAACTGGGCAGCAACTCAAACTGGGCAGCAACTCAAACGGGGCAGCAACTCAAACTGGGCAGCATTAATGATCATATTGAGACACATGTGATGTGAAAAATCTGTGCCTACAACGAGAATAGTGTGGCAGTGACGAGCCTGTAGTTTTGGGCGAACCTGCTTTTAAATATGCCTGTGGCCTGTATTTCGACTGTATCCTCTTGTAACAGAGTTTAGCAGCATCGTGCTCACTTCAGTTATGTTCATAGTAGAGCGCTGCTTGTCGCCAGAGTTACACAACTGACTTCATTTTAACTGCACCAGCAGGACTAACGCCTGCTCGTCAGGCTGACGAGTTGCTGTTAGAAATTCACAATTTCAACGCGTTTCCGTTGGCGCATAAACTGCGGTGTCAAAAAAGTCCCCTTTTGAGACCGAAAAAGACGACAAGGATTGGACGAAATAATACAGGGTTTCATGTTTTTCTTCATACCCCCCACACTGCGGCGATTGAAGAACTTGGAGCAGTCTAAATAAGTTAAGTCTAAATTATTTTTGTAACTAAGAACCACGTGTCTGGCATCTACAGAAATGTGTACGACAAACGTGCTTGAGGAACGAGCAACAGTGAAGAGTTCATGCTGTTTTATGAGTATCTACTGTACAGGCATGCATGATAACGGCTCTAACACCAAGTACAATCGACGTCCATAATCGCATGTTCAGTACCAGTATCATCAGTGTCAGTACCATTAGCGTCAGCATCACCAGTGCCAACATCACCAGTGTCAACACCACCAATGCCAACACCCCGATGCCACCACAACCAGTACTATCACCACTAGTGTCAGCATCACAAGACTCGGAAATATCATCACAAGCACTACAAGAACTAGAATTAGCAGCCGCAGCCTCAACAATAACCTAGACTTACACGGACTAGAATTAGCAGCCGCAGTCTCAACAATAACATAGACTTGCACGGACAAGGTGCAACGCTGCAGCTGAGACATTTGGAGCAGTAGAAGCGACAGACTGAGTCGCACTCCTAGTGAACAGAGATGTGAACAACCGACATGATAATTAAAGATCCGCCCACTCGATTCGACAACACACAAGCAGATCACGCACGCAGAGCTCCACAGCAAGCAGCACCTCTAGCATGAATTGTTAGACGCTTAACGGAACCGCAAGGATAAAGCGATGTGCCGCACTATCAGGTCGAAAAACATAAAAGAGTGAACAAAACCATGTATTTTGCTGAAAAAAAATTACACATTATTGATGAGTTGGAATAGTAGAAGCGCCATTACTAGCGTGAACCTTGGGTAACTTGAGGTGTTAATTTTGCATCGAGAATTTCACGAACATCGACTGTTGCGATGCTTCCAGCAATACATACCATGCCACAGCGAATTTAATTTTAACGCTGTACAATCTGTGAATGAAATGGCTAGTTCGTACAAAATATCACAATCGAAATAGCGTCAAACCAGAAACAAATCGCCGTCCCAAAATTTCACCGTTCAGAACAGCTTTCATAAAACAAATTGGAATTTATTTTATCTTGATTGAAGTTTGAACATTTACTACATATAAATAATTGATTGTTTAAAAAATGTTGAAAACAATGTACTGACATCGAAAACTAATGCTAAAATTCCATGATAGAAATGTTGACGTAACACTATTTTTATAAAATACTTGGGTGATACCGAGTCGAATGCAGAACACTGCTGGTAAAGCTCTTGCGTCGGCAAATAGCTTAAAAAAACACTATAGTCAAACATCTATCTTATTTGACCAAATTCCTGCCTTCTCAAATGAATGTAGTTGAGGCATGAATATATTTTCTGCTTTACACCCTAATAACTGGATTTTCTGATACACGACACTTTGACTTGCATCAATTTGCCTTCCTACACCGAAAACGGACATCGATCGAATGTGATAAGAACTTGAGTATAGTTAGAATTGAAGCGGAAAATTAGACACCTGTATCTATGTTCTTTTTTTCGTTGACTAAAGCTCGCTGTTTAGGCAGCTCAACAATAGTCCATTGGGGCTTGTGTTGTCAAATTTTATCATGGCGATGTTAAAAAACATTTCCAATTCTCAAGTCTACGCATTGCAACCATTGCTTGCTTTCTTGGGATCATTTTATGATCAAAATTTCTCTAT
This sequence comes from Trinorchestia longiramus, assembly GCA_006783055.1. Taxonomy (NCBI): domain Eukaryota; kingdom Metazoa; phylum Arthropoda; class Malacostraca; order Amphipoda; family Talitridae; genus Trinorchestia; species Trinorchestia longiramus. Next base: position 11,179 of record VCRD01004712.1, read on the forward strand.
TTTTCCCATTTTTTAGAAAAAATGAGTATAACGTAATTGTTCAAGTTTTCAGTATAAAGTCATTCATTAACATAAAAATGAGCACAAATGACAGTTTCGTTCATTCGCGTTTCTGAGCTCAGTTTAGAGCTGCAAATGCACAAGTGGTCCATCAAGAGAATTTGGATCATTCATTAGAATTACTAAGACCCCACGAACGAATTAAATAAATGAAACAATAGAAGACGAGCTGGACTTAATTTTAAAGCGCAATTCAATACTGTCCAAGAAAATAGGTGCACGGAGAGGGTGAGGAAGCAGAGAGCATGGAAGGTCGAGGTAAGTTTAGCGAATTGTCACGCAGCCTTTGCATTTAGAATAGCTTTAATTATACCCGTAATTAGTTACTGCTCCCGGCTGCCTTATTATCGTGTCTGGACAAGGGCACATATACGTGAGGGAGGGACAGATGTACCATCGTCCGTCCCTGTGCTGCACACCAGTCCCAAGTTTAGAATCTAGGGCAAACTAAAATACAGAGTCGATTGCAAAATTTAGAGGAATGTCAGTTCTCTCAATGCATTAATTGGAATACCTGTTTCTCTAAACATTATGAAAGTACTTTTATCAAATCGAAACAATTTTTTAATTATTGGTTTCAGAGTTGAAGCCCTTTGTTCATCACGATTTTCGAAGAAATGAAAAGGGTTTACATTCCTTCAATAACTAGTTTTGCAGTAAAGATCAAATCCGTCACTAGTGATATTTCTAACGTAACTTGAACATCAAAAATCAGAGGCATAGGTATAGCTTTTACGTGATCAGAATTTGAGCTTCCAGTTCATATATTGCAGAAGTAAAACTGTATGAGACGCACTTCTTTTTAATTCACTAGAATTTACTTGGTTGCTAGGGAGTGATGTTAAACAATAAGCTAACGGCAGGTATATGACTAAAAACAAATTAAATAGTATGTACAGTACAATTACTAACCACTAAAATATTTTCATCACAAATTAACTTCATTTTGTGTTACTTCTATCCCGTCTTGTTCCAGATTAAATAACTTTTAAATGTAACATAACGCGTCGTTGATATGATGAGTGAGACATCATATCCTTCTTTGAACTCAAAAGTCTGTCACCAGTTGAGTCTGTCGTGCAAATTCTAGGCGCTATACTACAGGCAAGTAAAAAGTGCTGCAATTGCCTATTTTGTAACTCTATGCAACTATTTCATCACCATTGTGTAAATAAGTACCGAATACTTGAGAAAAGTAATGCTGTGTCGCGATTATTTTGCTTGTTTCCATGCAAGAGGAAAAATATACAAAGCGATGGAACAAAGAGGGAAAATTAAATTTACATTGAAATTGTGTGCACAGAACACACTGCATAAGCAAGCAGCACAGCTGTTCTTGCATCTGAACATTCAATAACTCTCATTTGCATAAACACCATCAATGTGCTCGTTTAAATTCATGAATTTAGATGAGTTACGGTAATGTTTATATGTCTGCACAAATGTCATTGATAATACGTTCAGCAATAGAAATCGCCGTTAAATTGACTAAAAATTAATTGTATGAACCCACCTCGAGAAATTTCAAAACTTCTGACGCATTCAAAATTCAGCAAGAAATAAATGATCGAATAACAGATAGCAGCACTTCCTGCACAAACAAACTGTGCCCATTAATTCCTTCTAGTGAAAGTGCCAAGTATCCTTTGCCATAATTCTGCTTTAATGTTTTTTCATTTCTTGAAAATGAACCTGTGAAAGAAGAAAAAATATACTGAAGATGCAACTAGGTTATCGATATTATATAAAAAAGTTTTGTATTTTTATAAATAAAAATATTTTCTACTTCCTCATAGCTGAACAAGATAAGGGAAATAAATTTCAACCAAGCCATTACTAATGAGTTGAAATAAAGTATTGCATTTTATTGTGAAAGCCAAAGGCGCTGAATTACTACAAAATCTCGATTTATTTTATGCCTTCTCTTTCCTCAATATAGAAACTCCTTCGGAAAGGTAGCGCCGACAAGGAAATGAAAGAAATTCATAAAAAAAACTCGTCAATTTTTTTATGTGAGGTGCTTCATGCTAAACACTAAAGTATTATAGTATTTAATGGTATGATACAGTATGTACAATAAAAGAAAAAAGTTTTCAAACACAGATGGCGTTGATACCACATTCTGAAAACAAAAAAGTATAGACCACATTCAGGAGCTATTGGTCACTTTCGTTATGCGCTGTTTATGAACGAATTTCACGCAAATATTCAGTTACTGGTGATAAACTATGAGACATAGATATTATAGGTGGATAATACTAACGAAATAATCGTGACCCCGTAGTGAGCAGGACAACAGTGCAGAAACACTGGAAAACTGAAATTCGATTCAGAGTTGGTCTTACCAGAGTCAAAATTTAACACATAATTTTAACACATAGTTTTAACACAGCAAAATAACGACTCATAGAGCCGATTTGTCAGGGATCATATGTACTGAATTACTCTATCACGATAATTTTGAGCTGTTTTTTCGTTTTTTTTTTGCAATATGGGCATAAAATTTGTGGTAGACGATTTTTTTGATCAGTTAAAACTAGTCACCAGTGTTGCACTGCAAATTCCAGATATGGCCGGACTAGCCCTTTATTGAATGCATATTATGTTTTTTAACTTGTTCTAAGTTTCTTGCAAGATATATCTTAAACAAATGGTAGAATGAAGCAATAACACATATTCCAGTTTAATAAACGTAAAAATTGTAAAAATTATTTGGAAGTGTGACAAAAAGCGTCAATGAAACAGAAGTACCAAAGAGAGTCTTGGATTTTGCAGATATAAGAAGAATTCCGGAGAAGGTAGCGCACTTGTAGTTCAGAACGATGTGACAGGCGCGTATGCAGGAAGCTCGTAAAGTGCAAGCATCAAAGACTCCGGCCTCAGTAATACCTAGTGACCTGACTCACAAATGCCGACAATAATTATTCACGAACACGCAAATAGTAAAATGAACCGAGGTAATCGTTGCTTGAATCTCTGAGGCTAGAGCAGAGCTCTGGTTAGTTACTTGCTGGACTGTGTTCACGTGAGACGTCAAATTTGACTCAATTCCATCTCAGAGTTAACATAAATTCATGTTTATTTAGGCAAATCAACGTACCATATAAACCACGGAAATTATCATTATTTCAACAAAAACGTTCAGGCTGGTTAGAAATGTAGAGTTTCGAACGAAGAAAAATTTAAAGGGTATAGATTATTTTCGAAAATATTTCCCACTGACTAGTAAAAGGTTTCTTATAAGTGCACATCCAGCTTCAACGGCTTTAACGGCCAATCAGCAAGGGCAAGTGAACGCGGAAGACTATTGAATTTACAAAAGGCTCTACCATAACTATCTCATGGGAGCAAAGTTTGGAAATTACAATGGAGCTTATAGTGAAAAATTGTTTGTCAATAAGACAAAAGCTATGCGTTAAAATACATTAATTGCTTTCAATCAACACTGAAAAGTTAGCATAATGGATCGCAATAGAAACTTGCGTTCAAGCAAAGAAACTTTGTTCACACAGCCTCTAGTCCAGCCATGTAGCAAGGCGCGGTTGATGCAAAGTGAGCTGTGTGTTCAAAAGAAAGTTATCTTCAAAACGATTTGGAAGACAGCTGGATGGCTTTGTTCAGGGAATTATTTTGTGTTTGATGGTCAGAAGAAGGAATTAAACAGGGTAGCACAGTGCAAGAAGTACCTCGAGAGCAGTTTTATGAACCACACAGCAATTAACTGGAACAAAATGTTCTCTTCGAACAGAACACCCAGAAACTGAAATAAAATAATTCGGCCATGACCTGCAAGAAGCCGACAGCTAGCACACATTATCGTGTAAACCCTGAAAATTAGCTGAGCTACATGGAAGACGAGGTGAAACACTGGAAGTGATTTAGATTACTGAGATACGTATATTCTAGCAAAACATTTACGATCTACCTCAATTAAGAAGCGAGAAAGTTTAGATATGCAATCTCGCAAAGTATTAAAACACTGTTTGAGGTTGCAGGGTCTAGCATTGTGCTCCGTAAATTTCGCTGCTAGCTGCTATGCCCTGAATCAGATTTCATATTAAAACGTTAGGCTTAATTAGTATCGAAAATGAAATGGATTTGTGATAGTTTCAAAATAGTTCTATTTTTTATCAGAGTTAACTTCAGGCAATAAAAACATCCCCTGCAACTAGACGTAGAATCAGTTATTCATTGAACATATTTTCACGAAAAAATATTTGTTTCCGATTCACAGAAAAGTGCTACCAGAAAGATTGATGAGCCCAATACTCTTGTTTCTGCTCTAAAAAATAACTAGTCACGAAATTCTTTGCAACCACGATTGGTAGAAATACTCAAGCTGCAATAGTAATAAAAAAAGACAAACAGGGATTCAATTATCAGATTCCACTACAGAAAAATCATTCACTGGAAGCAAACTCAATCAAAACTACTTCATGAACTTTTCTTGTGCATCGCAATTTACGTTATGTGAACTTCAACCCAATTAATATGAAGAATTTATCTTTAGAACTCACTAACTCGTAACTTGGATGGACTTTGGAGGCTAATTAAACACTACAAGGCTGTCGCTTCGATGCTATCCATCACAATGGAGCAAAAATAAATGCTGGCGCTCCACTTGCCCTTCTGAAAACCGACACAAAAACGACCAACGCAATCCACCGCCGGAAATTTTAGATCAAGTCCAAAAAACAGGAGCGATTTTTGTCGAAAACTAACGAGCAGATTCAACTTCAAAGTGCGAGTGCACGCTCGGCAAACAATAAACAACATCCGAATGACACATGCAAGGAGCGTGGACGGATATTGATGGACCAATTTTTGACAAGCATAAAAAGAGCTGTGAAGCAATTCATGACGCTCCTTTAAACAGGTCTAGCGGCTGATAGTAATTTGGCATGGCCTCATCGCTACTATTTTTCTTCAAAGCTTTTCTTATTATATCTACACCTGTGAGTAACTTGGATACCTAGTACATGTACATGGACGATTTCACAAAGCGTAATTTCTCATTCATGAACGAATAGCGACAAAATTGACATGAGGGATGATTAGAGAAAGGTGCTCCAGTTTCGGTCAGTTCTTCATGGTGAATTCAGCCGGCACCTGGTCCCAGGAACGCCGAACAGAATTTTGCGCACTGCTCTTTTTCTTGAGAGTAGCTGGTAATAATAGATCAGCTGATGTTGATGGAAAAATAAATCGCTTGACGTGTATGACATAAAATTCGCTTTCAGAGACAAAGAACAAAATTAAACTGGCTATGAAAGCCTCATAAAAGTCTCATAACTAAATAAAATGAGAAGTAAACTGTACTGTGAGACCCCGATGATACATGCGATATGTATAGTCAATGATACGTGTGATACTTAAGAGTATCACTTTTTGGTTCAATACATAGTAAGCGAATCAATATTCAGTGGTACAGCAACACTTCTACAATGAAAAAACGCCTTTTCCTATCGTTAGATGCGTGGCGTAAATAATGCAGGCAATTTGCAAGATGAGGTTCTTGGAAGTTACAAAAAATTTTAAGCAATTGACCGTAAATGCTGCCGTACTTTCAGGCCTTTAAGCCTAAAACTCGTGCGTAACTCAGAAATTGACCGATATTGTTGCAAAATTCCTGATCATTTCAGATGAGGCAGTATGTGATTTATAAATGATGTATTTTTTGACTTTTAAAGTGAAATGCTAAAGTTATTTATTGATATATATATATATGAAGTGTAGATATATATATATATATAAATATATATATATATATAAATATATATATATAAACATAAATTGTATAAAAAATGTATAACTTCCCCTGCTTTGTTTCATCATGAATGAAACAAAATCCACCGAGCAGACAATTCAAAATGAAATGTGCATGCAAATTTAGCTCCTTTTCAATAAAGATTTCATTCCTATCATCCAACAAACCAACTAAGATGGACATTGGAATCAGTTCTTTACAATAATCCACTTCCAAGACGAAACTTCTTGCATCGATGGCCATGACCAATTTAGCAGCCATGCAATTGAAAATAGTATTATTAACGTTATATCAGAGAGGAGTTTTCGATGATGTTTGCGTTCGGATGTAGACGAAATTGAGTATCAACCACTAATTTTTTTGACCAAGGGCAGAACTACGGTTGCGTTCGTTTAAGTATACGTCATTTAAATGAAAGAGCAGTTTGAGACGTTGGATGACGGCATTTCAAAAAATAACAAGTAGTTTCCATATCTAAACGTAGAGTTTCCTATCAGAAAGTTTCTTTACTAACCCTGATTATTTTTGTTTAGAATTGTCATCTTTCTTGTGCTAAAAGAGTCCTTAAGACTGCCACAGCAGCAGGATATATGTTATAAAGGATACAAGCCATAAAGTATATAAGCTATACAGGATATAAGCCATAAAGGATATAAGCTATACAGAATATACACTATAAAGGATATAAGCTATACAGAATATACACTATAAAGGATATAAGCTATACAGAATATAAGCCATGAAGGATATAAGCTATACAGAATATAAGCCATACAGGATGTAAGCCATAAAAGATTTAAGCTATACAGAATATAACCTATATAAGATAAAAGCCATAAAAGACATAAGCTATAAAGGATATAGCCTATACAAGATATGAGCTATGTTCATGAAGTACAGTCGCTAATCTCGCCGACTTATGGTCGCCTTCATTACAATTACTGGAAAGTGTAAGTTCTTTTAATGAGAATTTAATGAGAAAATCCTTGTATCCATAATATATGCAAGTAAACTTCAGTTTGGCTACACAAATGGAACACAACTCTTTGCCTCTAAAATAAACATTAAGATAACAGAGAAACTGCCACAGATGAAGCCCAACTGATGAAGTTATGGAATTATATTTCAAACATCTGAGTGAAGAGAATACAAAGCGTCCCAGCGTTACGAGATCCGAAAACAAACTGATACAACTCAAAAATAGAGTCTTGAGTATTTGTAGTGGTATCATCAATACAATGCTTTAATGCTACAATATTGCGTCTGTCTTCGGGTCCCGTAACGCTGGGACACCAAGTTTATTAATTAGTTGCGTGAACACCTCTTACAAATGTGATCCTGATGGCCATATTTCTAAGAGATTTTAGAACTGAATGAAGAGGAGTACTATACCTTACACAAAAGTCAGGAAAGCTAAAAACTTCTAAGACGAAACCTTTGTGTAATTTGCTTGGAATTACCCTTTTTATTTAGAGGTACCTCCTTATACAAGAATAAAATGTTCTCAGTGTGGATGACGAGCAAAAATTAGTAAACATGACGCCGCCAAGTGAAGAATTAAACAACTTCAGGTACATCAAGCCTTCGGTATAAAAAATGAGTGCTTCTCTTGCTCAGATTTCTGGGCTCGGTGATTATTTACGAAGATCAAGAGGATCCGCACGAGCGAAGTTGAGTGAACGCAGCTCGACGTGAACGAGGACCGGCGATGGCGCATCTGCTAATTAGGCTAAAGATTCATTAATCACGCGCGCCGCTCTCCCCGGACGTCGATAAGAGTGATAAGCCCAGCAGAGGGACGGCCAAACGACTCGTCAACTAATGTAATACACGAATTTTTCATGCCCACGCTGCACCCACGGAGCACCTTTGTTCGATACGTGACTGCGCTCAGATGATCCGAGAACACACGGAGGATGGATGCACATAGAGAGGATTGAATTGTCAGAGGCTACATGATTATGCAGCTACTCTGTCAATGGGTGTCCCTATCGATGGGTGACCCTATCGATGGGTGACCCTATCGATGGGTGACCCTATCGATGGGCGACCCTATCGATGGGCGACCCTGTCGATGGGCGACCCTGTCGATGGGCGACCCTGTCGATGGGCGACCCTGTCGATGGGCGACCCTGTCGATGGGCGACCCTGTTGATGGGCGACCCTGTCGATGGGTAATTCTGTCGATGGGTAATTCTGTCGATAGATGACTCTGTCAAAAGGTGGCATCGTCAGAGGCTGAATTTGTTCAAGAACCTATTTGTGAAAATGAAGATTTTCTTCGCACTGATTACGTACATAAAATCCGAACTAATAAATTATGTTAAATGAATTTGCAATCAGTCGTATACAAGCATGAAAACTTTGAAACTTGTAATCAAACCTGATGCAATTTTTTTATTTGATTAATTTAATTAATTAAATTTTGTGTTTCCTTGAGCTGAGCGTGTGGTTGCAAACAACACACATCACGAAACGATAAATTTTAATAAGAACACTGGCCTCTACATCAACAACAAGAGTGCAGTTACGAATATATTTCGCCAGTAGAGCGGCATGAGCGAGAGAAAATCTGCGTAATATCAGTTTACACAGAGCACCCTAATTATTCGTAGAAATTTACCGCCATCCCAGGAAAGTTAAAAAGAGCAAACACGGAAAATATTTGTTTCATAAAGCCCCTTGTTAATCAAGTAAAATGCTATTTGTTGGATAAACATATTGAGTAAACATAATTGTTTGATCTAAAAGGTTTCATGAAGGCCTTGTTAACTCAAACACTAATCAAATCATGTTAATAACAGGACATCAACTGTGAAGAGATATGATGCTTACATTCATTCCTATTATTATTGAATAGATAAACAATTTTTTATCAGTGTCACGCGTCAGAGCAGGATCTAAATTTCTTCTTAACTTATTCAAATGAACCACAAACTTCATATCGTGTAGACACATTTAAAACGAACCACGAAATATTTTATCGTGTAAAAATACTTACGAAGAATAACGAATGCTTTTAATGTTGGAGAAATATTTAAAACGAACTACGATACATTTTTATCGCGTAAAACCAATTTCAAACATTTTTCGTTTTGATACGTGAATACAAGATAACTACAGACCTCGTAGTTCATTATGTTTTCGTACGCATCAGTAGGTCTCAGTAAAATTGAGGCATTTTTGCACTATTTGGCATTTATGTCATCGAGCTGTAGAAACATAATAAAATAAATGATTTAAGTCAAAAAATAATTGGGTTTCTGAGAGTAGTCGTCAGTACAATACGTCAGAAAAACGAATATAGAAATACAAATGCGGCAAAAAATCACACGTTAGCCAAAACCAACTCAATCTCTAGGGCAGGTATAGATAGTAACACCATTTATGCTCTAATCTGTGAAATTGCATTTTTTAGATGTTCATTTTTAATGAATGTTCTTACAGCAAGCTTTCAACGTTACTACGAACAGCTGGTGTGAAGGTTAGTTAATTTGAAGTAACAACTTTTGTTGCAAGTAACAAAATAAGACTAACTTGCTCAATGTCCCTTGTAAATAATATGAGATTAACCTACACAATGTCCCATGCAAGTAATCTAATAATCAGACTAACAGCCATCGTCCTATGCAAGTAACCTAATAATAAGATTAACATAGTCATTGTCCCAAGCAAGTAATCTAATAATCAGACAAACCTACACATTGACCCATGCAAGTTACCTAATAATCAGATTAACACGTTTGTTGCGATGCGACCCACCGGTGGGTCACTCAGGTTAGGTTCTGTAATTTTTTCAAAGCTTTCTAGCGACTGTATGTACAAAGTAAAGATTTGCACCAGCTAGGCAATCGCAACAAACGTGTTAACCTAATCAATGTCACACTATTTTTCACGCATCAAGGCTTAACACTCAAACAGCGCAACTGCACGATCCACGTTTCAATCAATAAGCAGCATGGTACTGGAAACAATTAATCTATCCCTGATGCACGCAAATTAGTCGAATTTGTCAGGTATACTTCAGAACATATTTTTTTCCCATGCCTAGTCTGGTCACCAGTGAAACATCTCTAGATCCTCGAAACCATCGTTTCATTTTATTTGTGGTGGTATTAGTAATGTATTCCGAAACTGCCAGGTAATATTCATGCATGAAAATTTTCCATTATTTATTACTTGGGCAATGACACATTACTAACTCACCAAAGCTCATTATTGTCGTCTCATTCAACTTCTGATTGTTAAAAACTGTCCCTAAAATATTTTTCAGTGTAATGATTCATATCACTAAGTCCAAATACGATTTTTAATCACAAAATTTTGTTTATTAAAAATTAGTTTTTTAATACCTTTGCCTCTTTTTTCAAAACCCGTTTGTGCGCACAAATTTACTGATCAAGTGTTGCTGTTGGAACACAGCCGCTTTAAAACTATTTCATTCGAAGCGAATTTAAACGCAGAAAACGGAGAAATACGTACCAGGAAGAATTCATTGCGCCAACATTTTAAGTTCACTAGGCGCGCTGGCGTGAGAAACAATCAACGTAACCCCCAGCTGTAATAAAAGGCATCCATTCATAAAAGTAGATGAAACACAAACAAGAAGAAAATGAAACTTTGTTGTCTATCATTACAAAACGGCGAGCTGATGCCCCAATGATATTCACGTGTGGACATGTGAAGACTTCAAACGCCGAGATAATAGACTTCGAACCCACAGAAAATAACAACTTCAAACGCAGAGACAGTAGATTTCCAACACGCAGTGAAAAAAGCCGTCGAATGAACAGAGAAGAAAGACTTCGAACGCACAAAGAAAAACTTCGAATGCGCAGAGAATAAAGCCTTCGAACGCACAGGGAATAAAAAATATATGATATTTAATTCGGTTGCTATACATTTTATTTCTTGTACCTTCTGTCGTGTCCAAATAGTCTAACTTTTCGAATACCCCACACACATGTGAAAAAAACATCAATAATAGAAGCAATTCCCATTGAATCATGCAATAAATTATGGAATGCAAATCATGAAAATAATCGCCAGCCACTAGGAGAAGACGACACACTGCTCTGACCAGTTCTCTACAGAGAATCTGTTACTGTTCAAATACATGCAATTTTTCCAGCAATATATATGAAATAAATGAATCGAACGCTAAAACTTTCCGCTTTCAACTATCTAGATCCACGAATAATTTTTCCTAAGTTGGAAAAGTTTTTTTCATGGCAATGAGATCGGAAAGCTGATCTTCATTCAGTGAAATATTTTCTTTTTAACAACTAAATTTACCTTCGTAGAAAGAGTTTATCCTCTATGAATGTTCGATGATTTGTTTCAATAAACTGTTCTTTTATGCACGAGACCTTGATGTTAGAAAGTTCTGTTAATTTGCAAAAGTTTTTGCTTGAAAATAAATTTCCTCAATGATGAATGATATGCACAGACGGCAGATGATTTCCCTTCACTGGAAAATGATTTTCTAAGGCAATATACGCTTTCCCTCGAGGATTTACACCCTCGTCGATATACGACTTGCCCTCGGCGATACATGATATGCCATAACGATATGCAATTTCCCTCAGAGATGTACAATTCTCTAGGGTATACGATTTTCTTGTACGATTCACGATGTTTTTTGACGAAAGATGATTTCCACTGACGGCCAAATTTTGGCCATAATAATCGAATATTATCCTCTAGCAATATACGATTGCCCATCGGCTATAACAATTAGCCTCGACAATAAACGATTTTTATTGACAATAGAATACTTTATTTGCAATAGACGACTGTTATAGACAAGATACAAATTGTATTGACAGTACTTGACGTTTCTTGAAAATATACGATTGTTTTGCAACCTTCATTTGTTTTGGCAATAAGACAATTTTTATGTACCAGCCCTTAATGATGCATCAGACTAAGAAAAATTTGGTTATTAAAGTTTAAAAACCAAAACCAAGATTTCATTATAAGCTTCACAATTTGACGACCCGTCCAATGAATTGTTAACCAAGTTAAAAAATATTCACTTGATGAAGTAATGAATATGCCATGTCATAAGATACATAAGAGAGGTTGTTTGCTAGATGCATCGGCCAACAAATGTAGAGGACTAAATAAAAAGTTTAGAAAGGGAAATAGGAAAATCTAATTTTTAAAGCAAGGCACATTACGTTATCATTGGTCAGCAATGTAATACGAAACGTGGCCTGGAACCGCGCTGTGCAGCGTCATCTCTGTGGGGTCTTGCAGTACAGTGGTTGGCGCGCTGGACCATGTGCTCCAAAAACTGCAATTGAGTTGTCAAGAACGTCCACGGAGAACTGACAACTCTACAGAAGCGCTATTGCCGCCTTCTTCCAAAGCTAGGCCAAAATATTGGAAAAAATTTGCAAATCTTCGCATAGAATTTGGAACCGGGAACAATCTCACGTAAATGATTTGCGAGTTCCCTATCCATGTATAACCTACATGTATGAATGTATATGTATGTATATACGAGTATATATAAAACCAATGAAGATACGGACCATTAAAAAAATGCATACTATGTGTCTTCATATTTTGAAAATTAAATAAACCTGAATTAAATACATTTAATAAATGAAAGAGCTAATAGGAGCAGCGATCTGACGCCGGCCACTGTTGCCCTGTGTAAACAAGACAAGGAACTAACATTTTAAGGGAAATCGCGCTGCATTTCTCGTGTTCGGAACGTAAACATTTCGTATGGAAGCGCACACATTTTCACAGCTATCCCCATCCAATGTCAAACACGCTTAGTGTAAAAACGCGTAGTCAAAATAGTGCAGGATTTTTATTATCAGATTAGTACTCAATAAGTATTAATTATGAAGTATGACAACTTTACAGCAAATATTACGGTATAATGTTATTAACCTAAAGCCAGGAACTCAATTGATAAAACATTTAATTAAATTTACGAATGCCAAAAGTGAAAATTTCACACTTACTAGGATTCAAATAATTGCATTGCATCATTTTATTCTGATTAGTATAAGGTGAGAAAACAGTAAAACTGTGATAGCTTAAATATCCTATTCCTAAACGTTATTACAATACGTTTCTTTGTTTAGAATACAATAAATTCTGCCAACAGGAACGAATCGAGTGGTCTATTATTTGACTGTTGTTTAACACGTTGCCGGCGATTGCCTAGCCGGTGCAAAGCTTTACTTTGTACACACAGTCACTAGAAAGCTCTGAAAAATTACAGAACCTAACCTGAGCGACCCACCGTATCGCACTCAACGTGTAAAGTCCGATGCAACCTACAGCTAACGTATCAATCGCGCACAGGCACGTCAACCATGGAGACACCTCAATCACGCACATACATCAAGAGTCAAGTAAGATGGAAAGAGGATGGCCAACAGTCATCAGTTTTCACACAATAATTACGTGTAAGCTTATTAATACACAAAAAATTAGCCGAACCATTCCTGAGTTGAAAAATATACCAGCCAAAATCAGTTATTAATATAAAAATGTAAAGCTAAGTGTCAATTATGTCACACCCAACTGCTTATTAACGTCAATACACAGTGCGTCATTTAAATACCGTTAATGTTGGGTAAATATATCTTGTGTAAATTGTTCGCGTATAGGAACATCCCCAAGATGAAGAATTTTCAACAAAATAAATATTTGATGAGAAAGCAACTTTTGCACAAAATACTGAAAAAAGCTCTATGAATTCCCTAAGATTTTGTAAAGATCCAAAGATTTTGTAGATTTTCCAAGATTTTTTACCTAACCTAGTCCCCGGGAAATCATTAGCTAGGTCTGGTGCTATACTCTTACACGATTAAACAAGATTCCTTCATTAATCCGTACAAATTTCCTATTGTTCAACGCGTACTTACACTAACTTGACTAGATTTAAAGTCTGCCGTCCGTTAATTTGAGTCTTCGTGTCTTCCCAAAGTTTTTCTATCTGATTTTAAACAGGATTCTCGTTAGGTCATGGAAAAACGATATTATTTCTCTGGTATTCGTATGTACTTATCCTGATTAAACAACTAACTTAAGTGAAAGCTGAACAGTGTTAAAAACTTTTTTATACTTTTTCACGTCATAAGAATATTTTTATTCAAAATAGAAGAGAATTGTCGCATAATTTTTATAAAATGGAGACGCAATAAGTACGCCCAGATCGAGAATAACAATATTATGCTAATCCTGATCATAAATCATTCTGAACCTCATATATACATACTCGTATATAGGGGAAAATACATCTCAACGTTGCATATGTCGATTTACTTCTCCCACTAGAATTTATTTCAAATAAAGAGTTCAACAAAATTACATTTTATGACTCATAACCGTAATAATCGGCATAATCTTGATATAAAATCGAGTAATGAAAATGAACTGAACCTGCAAAATTATTATATTATAAAACAACTATCCCTATTGCCTAACATATTTAACGGCGACGCATCAAAAAAGGACCACCTTTACAAGAGTATCGGACACGACGGTCTTCAGCCAACAGCAGCTGCAACAGAGACCAGCAAAAGATGAGATTTTCCTTTGAGAAATACGCAAGAAAGAAGACCTGGAAACTTGTAGCTAGTCATAAGAGAAGTTTGCAGCGCCGAGGATTACAGGTAAAGTTGGGGGACTGAACAGGTCCGTGGAAGCCGAAGGTAGTGACAAAAAGCTTGCAAATCCGCGGCTCAGACGGTCAACTCATGCATGGGATAAAGAGCAGCATTGATTCTGTACTCATGCAGCGCTTGAGGTTCAGCATAACTCGGGAAACACGGCGGGAATAAAGAAATGCTTTCAAAAGCATCAAACCAAAACTCGTCCAAGTCACAGACGTCTTGCTCGATTTTATGGAGAACCTTTCAAATGTTATCATAGGAAACATAAGGAACAACCGTGTTTCCCTTTATGATGCACTACGCTTCACTCCAGCCGTCGCCCGGTTCATCAAAACGCAGTTGCTGCCTCTGTCGTTAGAACGGGGCACGAGAATAATTTGATGGATACGAGATAAATATATTTCACTTCACTAAAACGACCAGAAATGGATGAGTAATTTTCTTTCCAATTTTTCGTGTTCGATTAGTAAATATTTCTAACTTTGGAACTTCAATACATTTTTACTTGTTGATAAAATACATACTGTGTTTCACTTCATATGTTTTTTCCTGAACTACTTTGTAAGTAAAATATATTGTTAATATACGAAATCACTGAACGTTATTTTAAGCAAAATGACATTCATTATTGGAGAGCCAATATTCTTTTACATCACAATACTAGTTTCAGAAGTATTGGCTCTATGTATAAAACATGAATAAGCTTATTCGCTCCAGTAACGACAAACATCTGATATTTGGTTTTCTCGTCATACTGGTACTCGTTTTCTCTTACTTTGAGCATTGTTTCTAGCGTAGTAAATACCTCGAAGACGTTCCAGATTTTGGGCTATCGATTACGGATGGACATCTTCACTTTATTCTTCACTGAGTTCGAAGCGTCGAAAATGAGCGCCAGACAACCACAAGCAATTCAGGACAAGATTTCTGTCAAGGAAGACGCTTTCAGAAAAATATTTACGATGCTGCATTTGTGAAACATGATATGCAAATACGTAGGTCAAATTCAACAAGACTTTATCCTCTCCACTGTAGGAACATACAAGTGAACACACTGCTTCTCTTCTTCCTCAATAATGGACAGAAAGAGAATAGAGCATTTGAAAATATGACCCTAATGAATCATAATCGACCAGACAGATGCAGGAGCAGAAAAAAGAATACTCCCAGACCACGGTCATTGAAGACATCAGGCATTACAGTTAACAAAAATAATAGGGTACGTCACAAAAACAGAGCATACACAAGTCACGAAGAATAGCATCCCTTGATCAAGAAAGCTGCACGCTATTGGCACTGCAACTTCAAGAGGCAACAATTTGTACTAAGGAAACAAAGTTTCCCATGATATCGATATAGCAATAATGGCTGCCGGAAAACGTTTATTGCTCACTATAACTTTACATTTTACAGCCTGACTTTGTTTCAGGAAAATAAAAACTCGAGCTTTGTTTTTCAGCATAAATTGGAATACATTATGTACTCTGTTCATTAATGAAGGTTTGGTATTCTAATTATAACAAATTATTTCTTTAACCGTGAAATTAATCAGTGGTGCAATCACTCAGCATTGTTTTCAAGGATAAAATCTGACCAATTAGTCGAGCTTGCGATGTTTATCGGATTTGACACAACTATGCTATGAATAATGATTAGTGTACGACTTAAATTTAGAAAGAAATCCCAAATAGTGAATGGCTTACCTTCAGAAAAACCTAATAGAAAAATAAAACTAGACCTCGAAATAAAGAAGTAATCTATACCAAGGCAGAATCCAATTATTATAGACTGCAAATTACTTATTTTGTAGAAACTTTTCAACTGCAAAACTAATAAGAAACACAACTAGCTTCAAGCTAGTGTATCCTTTAATAGCAAAGTTTGATTTTCAAAAGGAAAACAAAGGTCACTGCAGCAACACCCCAACGAACTCAAAAACTCTTGGAATTCTGATTTCTGGAAGAGATCAGAAACAGGTTCCGACAGCGACTGATTTGGATCAGCACCTATCATTAGAGATTGAAAAAGGACCAAGTGAAAATACGTTCCATGGTTGCAGAACGTTAAATAATAAAAACATTCACGGTAAACTGCATAACAGAGGGTAATTACGAGAAAATAATTTCAAGAAGGCCAAATTGATTTTGGGGTCTACCGAAAATTGTTTAAGAATATATTTTATTCTTTAACCCCTTCCCTAACAGTTTTTTGTTAAAAGCGTTTTTTTTCAGACTAATTTTTTTATTTTGGTTCTATATAGTATTTTTGATGCTGGTTATGAAAACAGTTTGTAATTATTTTTTCTTCCCATATTTGTGGTTAACTAAACCCATTCCCATTATTTTTTATTCTCACTTTTGTGGTTTTTGTGAAAACGTGTATACACGTTTCTGCCGGGGAAGGGGTTAAAGGAATTCATGGAAGATACAAGCGCTGTGGAACGCGTAGCCACCACGGTAACGCGTAGCCACCACGGTATTCATAAAAAAGTTTTTCCCACACTCTTCTCTAAGTAGCCCAACTTGGCTGTAAGAAAGGACAGAAACTATATATTATACAACTCGAGCCCTAAACATTCCAACTGCATTAGTTTGACGAACAAGCAAAATTATCCAATAAACTAAAGGTCAAGCTCGAAACATAGAGCAGTTTGTCGTCATCTACATGAATTGGAGAGTTCACCCAAGCTCAAGTAGAAGGTGGCACGAGATTTCGAGCTTTATTACCTCTGTACTTATCAGACGATGGATACCAGTCAATTGATGGTTCTCAGATATAATAGGGGCACCCAGACACATTTGATCGTCTTGGGCGCAATAATAATCGCCGAGACCTCGAACACAATCATCGACCGTGCGATAACTAAAGATTCCACGGACATTGGCTGATTGATACTGGTTACGAACGTCCCCTGATCATGGAATTTTGAACAAGTCAGCGCATAGGGGTGTAATGGACGCCTTCACATGAGTATTGGGTTCATCAACCCTAGGAAAATGTACGCTGAATGCAGTCTACTGGTATACTGTATTCAGGGAACAAATAAAGCGAGTAATGAAATTAGTCAAAAAAACAAATACATGGTTTGAAAGAAGCGAAAATTCCTGAATGATACCACTTCTCAACGCAGTGACTTCTGTGAAGTCATAATGTATTAATAGAATGACTGAATTATTAAATCGTTTTAAAACAAATCGATAATAGATTCACGGATACGATACATATATTAGATAAACGACAATTTCTAGATTAAACGATAATTTCTTATCGTTTCATGGGAAAACGATAATTTTGGACAACAATTTCTTCACTTCATATGAAGCGATAATTTAATGATCAAGTCATTTTCTATTACTGGACTAAATCAATGCATCTAAATACTACCACTACTCTAAAACCGAGCAATTCTATCTAAATTACGCCATCAATTATATGAGGTATTAATTACGCAGTCATTTCATAACATGCGATCGTCTTAGGTAAAAAAAGTCATTTTAGAAACGGGGGACCTTTTCAGCAGCTAATCAACTCTTGAGAATGGATCAGATTTAAAAAATGAAAATTTCCTTTAAAAATTCACGATTCTTTTTCATTTATACATTGATATAGGAATCACTCAATTCGTAATCGTATTTCAACTTGAAATTTCGTGGGCTGAGCACTGACCAGCGAGGTTAGCGTAAAGCTAAGGCTAAGATTCCATCACTTCGTGGGTTTGACTGAAGTCTCTGGATCACGACATCTCTTTCCCCAAATTACAGGTCACACTTGCGTGTTAAGTATCATATTTTTGAACGCACTGGTGGTGCAGAAAGCCTCGCCCTAATGTTGTACTTGACCTCAGACGTGTGCCATTCTAAAAAAAACTGAAAATACTTCATTTTCGACATGATATACGCAATGGAAGAACGCATATCCTGGGATGTTGAATTATGATTCAGTTCAAAGTCAGCGCATCAGAAAAATGCTTCATTTTACTTCCACTGCTGATTAATTAAACGTACTCTGTACAGACTTATTTGTGCAGTATCTCAAACTGATAACTTTTATAGAAACCAAACAAGAAGAGCGTGTCCACTTCATCTGGTTCATGGGTACGAATATAGTTATTTTAAAGTGTTTGAAATTGACTTGACATGAGCGTTCGAGTTCGAGCCAACGGCTTGAATTCCTGAAAATTCCACGTACTACGTTTTCCTTTTTCTTCGCGTAAATTTGCAAGCAACATAATACGAAGGAACACGTAAAAACGCCAAGCAGAAATAAAATTATTTCACCAATTATCGTTGCTTAGTTATTTGTGTTGAATCTATGAAAAGTAACAGTAAATGTTTACTGTTTTGTTGAAGAAAACAAGAAAAGTTGAAGTCCAGCCTTGCTCAATCTCAGAGACAAAATATTCAACATGCTAATAGGACTGTCGTTACTTATTCACTGGGTAACTATCATATTATTACCTTTAAAACACGCTGTCCCATAGGTATACAGGCTAAAATAACGCCATTCAAACGCCACGGAAAAGCTTACAAATTTGATGAATCTAACTTATACCACTTGACTGTGTCTCGATATTCGCTTTAAGCCAGCTCATGATCTACAAGAAATCATGATCTACACGGATTGAAGGCATTGATTAGTAGATAACAGCTTGCAAAATATTCCCAAAAGCTCTTACGAATATAAAATGTACGACTTCTAGCAACATTTGCTTCACACATCCTCAACTCAGCACTGTAAATTCCTTGACGGTTTCTGACGACCCCATGTAACGAAATCCGGACACCGTGCGCCCCTGACCACAGAACGACGTCAGTTATACATCAACGCCACCTACTAACCACTTCAGCGCATGTAATCAAAACTCAAAATCATGCGGTTCTGCACAGTAAAGCACAACTTAGGAATCAGTCCCAGCAATGAAAATTGTCAGGATGACCGCAGCGAGGAGGCCATTCGTATCGCCTTTCATTAAAGTCCAAGATGAAGACATTTCTCGTAAGTTACTGGCGCTATTACGAGCGCTAAAGAATTATTGTTGCTACGACTAGAAAGTTTGGATGAAGATTAAAAAAGTTCGCTCCATTGGATACGTCCGCGAGTTCACAGGAAAATTTTAAAACATAAAAATATGGACTCGAGGATCTTAATTTTCGTTCTCATTTAATATGGCGAAGAGAAATTTCAACATACGTAACAGAACACGCTTTCATGCATAATGAATAGAAACACAACAATCGTGTAACAAAAACTCTACCAAAATTTCAGTTCGTGCTATGTCATAAGCAAATTACAAGCAGGTGATGACGTCGAGTATTGCCAAAGTTGTAACAGAGGATGAACTTTGTTGGTTCAAGTTTTCGGAACATCAGGGATAAGACGACATTCAAATAAATTAAAACAAACTTCGGACATCACCATGCAAACGAACTCTCCTCCGAACTCAGACAAAATAATAACAAGAATCAAATACTGGTCGCGTAATTTGTATAGACCACGAGTCCTATTACCGTATATCAGTCGTCAGATAGTTTGTTCTACGAGTTGCGTACTTTCAGTTTACCTTGAATTATGTAATAATTATGTACCACAAGTCGTGTAATAGTTGAGTATCGCAAGATGTGTAAGAATTGTGTATTGCGAGTTATATAATTATTGCTTGGCATGAGCCTTATTTATGTGTACTACGAATTATGTAAGTATTGTAAACCAAAAGTCACAACTATTGTGTAGGAAGTCCTATATTCATAGTGTAAAGCGATCCAGGTAATTATTTCACAAAAATCGACTGAGAGCATTACTGTTACTCATCCTTCTTTTCCTACTCCCATCCTTCTACCTCTTGGTGCCTGTGCGTGATTGAGGTGCGTACGAATGGCTGAAATGCCAGTGGGTATTTAAGGTGTCTGTGTGACTGCTGCCCCAACTTTAGACAGTAGGGGAATTTGGTAACAACTCAAGAATGGATCACTCACCTCGTTCCAGTAATCATATTCTTCCCTAAATTCAAACGTCTTTGAACATTGCTGCCCAACTATGCTATGTAAATATTGGCTGCTGATATAACCACAATGAGTGCATTTAGAATCTAGACAATATTCCACGAGCAAGCATGCTGATTGCGGAAGAAAATCAACCAACTTGGTTTGCTTAGGTAGCCGTCTCCTAAAATATCTCACGCAGTCCATGATAGAAGTACGAGTTTGTTCATCACGACAATCTAGGTGGCAGACATTCGGAAGGCCGTCTCACGTTCAGATGGCTCATCCGGGCAGGAGTAAAGCCAGAAATTTGCCGGCTAAGCCCAATAGTCCTCACTCAACATCGAGCCACAGGCGGAGGTCTCTACTTCAAAACTTTACGCAGCAGTTTGACTCTAATTGGTGCACTGCAGCGATTGTTTCGGCAGCTACGCCACTCGCATGTCCGCAAAAATCTTTGTAACAAGAAATCTCAGCGGTGCAGGAACGAAATCGAAACCGCCTCTTGTCCGAGTGAACACAGCGGCAGATCGTTCAAAAGAACTAGAGGGAAAGGAAGACTCAAGAAACTGGAGAGAATTAAAGAGATGCGTCTTGTTTTTATTTATAATATAAGTCAACACGATCATGGGCACCTAGTTTTATCTCATTTTAAAGGGTTTGAGGTGCAGCCATGTTTTTAAAACACAGGTATTGAAGGAAATACTGGAGTCTGCATCGAAATTGTAAAATTTGTGAACCTTTCTAATATGAATTTAAAGCTTCATACATTAGCATTCAGGTAAAATTTTCCTAAATTACTTAAACTGTTAACCTGTGATGCATCACCCGTCGGAGCCGATGCAACTCACAAATCGTTACCTTTTTCCAGCGAAATTCATCAAATTTCCAAACAGACTTTCTTTAGCTCTTTAGGGGTTTCTTTTTTATTTAATAGTTTTTCAATCATTTTAAGATTCAACAAAGGTTAAAATGTAAAAAAGGATAGAATGGCCAACGACGTATGACATCCGTGACGCTTAACAGGTTAATTTATAATTTCAAAACCCAATGAACTGTTTACATCTGAGTTCAACATTGAATATTAATGAAACACCAAACAACAGTCTAAATATTCATACGTGAGGTAATGGCATAAATTTTTCGTAAGCAACACGAGTGTGAGCATGGAAAAGATCAAACCTACCTACTCGCTCGTATGGTTCCTGTACATTATATTTGCGTTGTATTAAGTCATTCAACTCCCTCTGACGTGTTTACCCCTGCATATTGCGCTCACTTCTACATCATGCGCACCTCTCCGTCATGCGTTCAACTCTCCATTATGCACTCCAAGCTCCATCATGCACTCCAAGCTCCATCATGCACTCCAAGCTCCATTATGCACACGAAGCTCCATTATGCACACGAAGCTCCATTATGCACACGAAGCTCCATTATGCACACGAAGCTCCATTATGCACTCCAAGCTCCATTATGCACACGAAGCTCCATTATGCACTCCTAGCTCCATTTTGCACTAACTGCTCCATTGTGCACTAACAGCTCCATAATGCACTAAATGTTTCATAATGCATTTACCAGAGTTGCTTCAAGATTGATCGATCCAATAACACGCTACAAAGAATTACAGAGATACTCGTTAGCTGCCTCATTTAAAATTGAGCGTGGAAGCAACGCCGCACACTAATATTTTTACAATATTAAAGTAATTAATTATGCTTAGAGTTGTAAGTTCAGAAAACTAGTGCTCAGTACATCACCATTAGAGCAAACAGTAAGACACAGAAGTGAATTTAGGCATGTTACCGTGCATAGGGCCGGGGTTCAAAAGAAGAAGGTGCAAGCGTTCTAGAAAAAGGTGCAAGCGTTCTAGAAAAAGGTGCAAGCGTTCTAGAAAAAGGTTCAAGCGTTTTAGAAAAAGGTGCAAGCGTTTCACAAAAAGGTGCAAGCGTTTCACAAAAAGGTGCAAGCGTTTCAGGAAAAGGTGCAAGCGTTCAAGGAAGAGGAACAAGAGAGACATTCCAGACATGATTCTATATCACAAATCGGGTCATCGAGAGCATGAGAAAAGAGGTAAATGCTAGCATATTGGAGACCGGGGTGAGCATTTGGATGAGAATTATAGAGAGGTTAGTAGAATATTCTGTTAGGAAGTGAAGAGAATGAGGAAGGTGGAGCTAGTCTGGGTGGCAGCTATGAAGGATGAGAGTTCCCGTAGGGTAAAGGCATAGCGAACGAGGTTGCTTAAGTTTTGTACATATGCTTCTGTAACATAAAGCAATGTAAGAGGCAATGTAAGAGGCAATGCAAGAGGCAATGATGCAAGTTACGGGGCCACATCACAGAACACCAGTATGACAAAGTCTGGAAAAGGACGCAACAAGAAAGACTTAAGGTAGCAGCAGAAAGAAATCAAGTATAGGGAAGACTGCTACGTTAACAGCTACATCTGACGCTCCCTGCACAAAAAAGTTGTACGATTCTGTCAAAAAAATTCTTGTCTTTTGAACAACTGGTTAAATCAATTTATGCTTTTACCTTTCGTTGCAGTATAATAATCACTTAATTCATGGTGTGAAAATCCATACAAGGTTATATAAGAAAATTAATGAGCTTCTACGTAAAAGTTTTCATTAGATGATTCATATTTCTGCTTCCAGGAAAATTGTAATCAATTGACCTGGAAATTTTTCGATGCGATACAGTTGAAGTTTTATCTATTCTAAATTATGAATGTATTGTTAATATAATAATCAAAGCTGTATTCATATACATTGGTAGGACACTAATACACCAATAAACATTTAATTTATTACTTTCAACAAAATCAAAAAAGCTGCTCTACAACTATTGTAATAATTGTATACACGCTCATAAGGACAAAATGGTCATGGATAACAAACAAAGCTCCGATAAAATTTAATTCCAACATTTTTAATTTTTACGAGTGAATAAAGTATTGGTGCAAAACAAAAAATTATCTATAATAATCAGTCAATGCTTTGTAGCAAAGCAATTGTTTCCTTCAACAGCAACCAATCTCTACTTATAGTTCTCAATTAATGATGCGACAATTCTTATCGGTATTTTAATCTATTAAATTTCGCATATGCTCTTAGGACCAAGGACGTTCGTTGGAACTCTCAATTGGATTTGAATTTCCAAAAAAACGCTACAAATTTTGATTTAAGTCTGGGGACAGACTTGGCCATTCTAGTGTATTGATAGTATTTTTAGGGAGCCATTTCTTTGTCGATTTTGCTGCGTGCTTAAGGAGATTATCCTGTTGAATCCTAATGGAAGTTCAAGCTTTTCAACCGAAACGAAACAGTTTTAAAAATATCTTGATACGCTGCGGCGTTCACACTATCATCTATTTCTACTTTATTCCCAGTACCATCTGTAGAGAAATATCCCCAGGCCACAATGCTGCCTCCGCCAAATTTCCCAGTGGGAATTATGTCTTGCGGTTTGAAGGCACAGACGTCTTTCCTTCATACATGGTTTCTTGAAATACGTCCAGATGACTAACTTTTAGCTTCATCAGAAAATCAAAACTCATCCCAGAATGATTCTTGCTTGTCTTTACGTACATGAAGAAATTTCAACCGGACATTTCTGTGAAGTCAATTTCCAAGTCCAGCACGACTTCGGAATGTTCCTATGAATTTCATTGTATGTTGTTTTAGTAACACTTATCTCTGATAAAAGTTATTCTTCTTGCAACTCCTTACGAGTTTTCATCGGATTTTGTTCAACTTGGAGCAGCCATCTACTCGAAGACCTGAGAGAAATCTTGCGTGAAGCACCAGATTTCCATTGGCTTTCAATAATTTGTATCTTTTTATACCTTTTCCCCCCAGATAATTTGAAAAATTTTATTTAATTCATTTATGTTAGAGTCTTTTTTGTTTTTAATGTATATTTCGTTATTATGCATCTGTACACTATTATTTTCCGATTAATACTTTTTTGATGCGTTGGAACAATCTAAAATTAAAAATTTCTTTAGCACACGAATATTTGTTTCTCCACGCTGTATGATCATTGAACGTGCGACTGCGCTTTCATATTAAAATAATTATGAAGTCTTCTTGTAATTAGCGCTAAGTCGTTTAATTAATGAGGTAATTTTAGAATTCATTAATAACACTCAGGGGCTAGACAATACTTAATCACAAACTCAGATGTAGAATCTCAGACTGTGTAGCAATTTCAGCTACGAACATGCTACAAAGTGGATCAGCTTTTACCAATCGCAGACAAAAAAAACTCATAGCTTGGTAATAATTGTAATCCAGCCAGTCATTTCTTCCAAAGACTTTAATAAACAAAATTACATGGATTATTTCACTTAATTTTAGCCTTTCCATCGAACCATATACGACAACCTTATTGCCCTAGTGACACGCAATGAGAAAATTGCTTTCATTAGTACATGCTTAATGTATGGTTATCCTTTAAATTCATTAACATTTCAGTTTTGTCAGGTTATGAGCAAAACGCAAGCCAAAAGGTTTCCGTGACCCATGAAAACTGTTACCGAAACTCTCAGTCACATTGAGCGAATTAAGAACGCAGGTGAAAATTAAAACTGAATTGATAACGTATAAAGCTTTTTAGGGGACAAAAGCGATCAAAACAGGTCTGACATCTTATATCCCAGATGAAGAAGCTTTTCCATAAGCTGTTTTTTGTTTTCAGTCACACTGATTCCCTAAAATATTGAAAATGACGACCAGCCCATCGTCCTAAGATCGATGATGAGAGACAAAAAATACTTTTGAAAAAAATTAGTTCCCCACTCTATATAGATCGAAGTGATTTAGCAGTATAAGCTAGCGCATCTTTAAGAGACAGTCTCCCTGCAAATATCAAGTGCAGCCAAAGCAGTTAGGTGAGAGCGTAAGGATTTGTCGAAGAGAAGCGTTGAAAACAGAAGGCCTGCTGTCCCAAGTCTAGCCCCTCCTCATCTCCTCCCCTAGTTGGAAGGGGTTCTTAGCACGGTAGTTTGTTTGCTCCATGGCCGAGGTTTTGTGAGCAGATTTCACGGGCTGAATGGCCGCAAACTACGGCCGAGATACCGTGGCCGAGAGCAAATATCAGGCCCATTGACGGCAGGAGTCCTCAAAATTCATCACGAAGGATATATCAAAGCCCGGCTGCGTGTAAACAAAGGGAGCAGCGATAGAGGCGAAGAGAAACTGGTAGATTTTATATAACTCTCTAGCAAATTAATCCCAAACACAAAGTAAGTCAAAATATTTGAAGAAAGATTTCACAATACCAGATGAACAAGTTATAACCACTGATAGATTTATGCAGGTATACATACTGATCACTTTAATCTCACTGTGTTTTCTACCTTCATACGAAAATGCTTTAATAAGTTCCTCTGGTATAGAAGTTAAAACTTGAGTTGTATTAGATCTATTTGGAAGACGAATGAAAAAGTTCTCCCATGTAATTGCGTCTAAATTTAAACTTAAATAAAAACAAAAATCTTCGATGATATGTTGGTTTTAAATTAGAGGAAGAAAGAGTTTTCGTTCCCAGCGTCTTCGTTGATAACACAAACAAACATAAAACTGTGTTTATTCGTTTGGAGCAAGGAAATGTTGATCCAAAACCTCGCGAAAAATGTTTATGGCTGGAAATTAGTTCTCAAATAAGTCGTTTAAAATGCACATAATATAGAAAAATAATTTCTGATCAGATCAATAACAAATTCGCGAACGATCAGTTAGCGTTTAGTTTTCACTCGAAAAAATAAGCTTAATAACAAGTGGAACTGAGAATTCTAACCCCTTTCTATCTCCTAAACAGAATAAGTCATCAGAATATTAGTGAAAAGCTTCAAACTTTGGTATACAAATCAAGACAATACGCAGTATGGGTGTGCCATATTTGTCATGATCATGTTAGTAGGAAAATTTACATAAACCATGAAGTGATAAGCATTTCGAAGTGTTTAAAGAACTCGAAGGTTTCAATACACTGTTTCTTTCAAGTGCGACATTTTTTTACGAAGTATAAAAAACACATGTAAATATTAAATACAGTTATTAAACATCAGTCACACATTGATTCAGACTATTTATGCAGCTTAAATTTAGCATATCTGCCTCGCTCACGAAGCAAACGTGTGTGCACACGACTAGAAGGTTTCAGAAGCACCTTATGGGGAACCATGGGGAACCAGTAGCACTTCGATGTAAGTTTCAAAGTCACAACGATGTTCTGAGTGCCCCCACAGATATCCAAAAGCTGGCCATACTACCAGCTCTTTTGCCTATACATTCCACAAATTTACTGCAAATGAAGCGAGAGCAGTAAAAATGAGATCTAGAGCTTGAACGGATTAACAAAACGCACGGCATGCACTGCATAGAGACAGAAGCCCAAGAAAGGCCAGTATTCTCGAGAAGCTAAGGAGGACTTAGTTAAACGTTTTATGGAGGAAGATCCGAAAAGGCTCAACTAGGGATGCACTTCAGAAGAAAAATTATCTAAACATAGTGCAAAGAAACGAAGCCTAAAAATTGTTTAGAATATAACGTTGAGTGATATTTTTTTTGAGGAGGGATGATATTGAAGTGGATAGAATATGGATGCAAAAATAATGACAGAGTATAGAATTACAACCCAGGGTTGGCGTCAATTGGACTAGGGTAACTCGAACAGTCTACAACTACTTCAGAACGGTAAGAAAATCCCGCGATTATAACATAATAATAAAAATAATTATAGCACTATTGAGAAGACGGTGTCTCGAAGGCACAACAATATTGCTTAAAATGTACCGTACGCTAGAAAAATTAGACCTGACATTTCGCTGGTTGAACCACAAATAATTAAAAAGATAACAGAACAGCGAGTCACGAATGTGAGCCTTCTACAGTCATTGCCAGCGCCTAGCATTATTTCACTGTTTTTTCAACTACTTTTGATCATCTGATCATTTAGCTTTTGTGCTACTGCGTTTTGGTGTACAACAGAACATGAACACAAACCCAAATCTGAGCCACTAGATCTATTCCAACAAGAATATTTTGTTTCGGCCATTCAATTGATGAACAAAAATTAATGAAATTTATATTGAAACTAGCTTACAAATTGTTTTGAGTTGTTAAGCACCGTCAAAGGCATATTTGTTAAACTTTTGAGTCTTGAGTAGTATCTACTCGTGCAGAAAAACACACCCACACAAAACACACCGACCATTTCGAGTTCAAGCAACTATATCGAGAAAATGCCTCAATGCCTTTCTAAAGCTTTGCATACTTGAGGCATGTTCCTAACATTGCCCAGAATAATTATAACGGGTCTATTTCAAGTAATAACCTGAACGCGGGGAAAAAATTTCACGAGTCACCAGTTATAAACAACTTTATAACAGAAAGAATCCTTCGCCGTTTCTCTGGAATTTTTTGTCGCCTAACAACAAGTAAATCGTCGGGTTAACATCACATTTAGAGGTGGTAGACAACGTGGTGCAGCTTTCGTTACTTTAAATTTCTTATAGAATTTCTACCGTCAGAGAATCCTACCGTCAGAGTGAGAATGACAATGATGATGCTCATTGTGCACGATACGTTTTGTTCAGGAACTTTCTAGAACATTATGGCAAATTAACATACTACGATGCTCCGCACATAAAAAATACAAATTCTTCAAAATTACATGAATCGATACTTTAAAACAGATTTTTCCATGTGAATATTTTCATCGATTCATTTTTTGGATGATGTTCATATTCAATTTGTAAAATCAAATGTACCGTTCTGAAAACTAAAGTTTAAATTTTTTTCACGTAACCATTAATATATAAATAGTGTGGGATCATATAAGCATCAAATTCCAAGAAATTACAAATGGTGTTGAACATAGGTGTGCGTACGAATAATTTTGTTACAAACAGCGTAGTTATTCAGGTCTGCAGATCTGTCCTGTCCCTGTAAAATAAGCAAAATCTGAGAAAACTAGCAAACACTAGAAGAAAAGACGCGATAATCAATGTCGTAGGTTAGCATATTTACAAGGCGAATGAGAAAGAAAGGCTTGCTCGAAAAGATCAGAGACAGGAATCCCCAATAGTTCAAGCCCACAAAGGCTCCGGATTACACAA
>VCRD01004714.1:14871-42136 GCA_006783055.1 Trinorchestia longiramus
TGAGCACAGAGTATTGAAACAGTTATGAGCACAGACTAAACATGCTTCATGACACTGAGCTAAACAAACAAAGACCTATTGAAGATCAAGCATTTGTACAGTGACAAGGTCTTTGTCATTATCGGCTGCAATGAAAAGAAGCCACAGGCTGTCCTCCTCATAGAACACTGCTAATAATTAAATGTTCTTCTTCTGCCTTGTAGAGCAGAATTTCTTCCTGACTTGATAAAATAGACAACCCACTTCCACCACTTCATACGAGCAAACATAAAATTCTAAACAGACTGTTGGTTCAAGATTGTATAGCTTCCACCCAGAAACACATCTCAACAAATATTTTGCTTCATTTGATAGCATTAAAGAAACATTAACATATCAGTCAAATAATGCCTGTAGATAATATTATATTTTAAATACTAAATGCATTTCAACACTTTCACGCTCACCCTCATTTGGAGCGCACTTGTGCCAATTCAACGTGACAGCTAGAGCCGTCTGCGAGCATGAAAGTGTTAATAAACCCTAATTTCACAACTATATAGAGTGTATTCAGTTCTTTTATAGTTCACAGTTTAGTGTAGACAATCTACTGATAGTCCCAATCACTTCATTCCTATTAAAATTATGAGAAAATAGCCAACTGCTCAGTATTACTGTTCATATTTAGATATCTGTACCAGAAAAATAAAAATAACTTATTTGTCTAGTATAATAGAATTTTATATAAAATAATCAAGACTTTTCAAGACAGTTTTTCCTGGTCAAGAAAATGACCTTAAGCTGCTGCTGTTACCTACATCTATAGAGCCATGCTTCACTTAAAATAACTTCCACAACATAGAAACTGTGCATGCAGAAGTAATAGATACTATTGTGCCGGTAAGCTATGCTAGCAAGAGGAAGTCAGAGCACACAAGTGAAGGAGCCAGAGGCAGGTATGAGTCGCAAGTACACCAGTCCCTGGTGTGCCAAGATATGCCATTGCAACCAACAGGTCACACACAAGCGCTTCTAACTCGTAATGATCGTAGTCATCGCTGAACAAGCAGCTCGTACTAATACTCATGCATGTCAATGTATCTTGATGTAGAGTCAATGCATTCTTTCAGTCAATTTACGCGCATGTGATGAGAGAAGTTGCAGCTAAAACCAAGGTCACTGCAATGGTTGCGCCCCTCACCCCTCCACGCTACTCACCCTGTGCCCCCAACCCTTGCATCGATCACATAAAACAACCTCCTAACTTTAATCCAACACAACAACCTTTCAAACTTCTTACATGGGGAAATACAATATTGAAAATAAAGTATATCTTCATTAATAAGAGCATTGAGACTAAAGTTATTGGAATTATTTTTCCAAATGGTAAAGATACGAAGAAACGAAGTGTCAAGATACAGCCGACACATCGAACTTGCACTGGCACTGCGCAATTTCTATAACAGATATTTCAACATTTTTAACTGAAAATACATTAAAAATCAATAAAAAATTACAGAAAATACATTCATGAACAATATTCTGAACATACCATAACGGATGCGAGTGCTGAAGAGCAATATTGAGCAAAAAACTTATGAGCACATCACTTCGTCGACTCTTGTCCTGCTGTTCTAGATAAACAACATGGTGACGTCACAGGTCTCCTCGCAAAACTATTCCTCAACAATAATTTCAATAATTTGCATTATTTCAGGTCTTCATTATAATTTGATCAATTTGTAACTTGTAACTTGATTCATATAACAATCAGAACATCAATGCAATGGAAAATTGAATCAGCTGGTGAACCAATAAGTTCCTGCAACGCGCTGCATGACACAGATGTAAAACATGACTGAAAATTTTTAAAAAGCCCTAACAATGCATAAAATTTCGTTTAATTAAATAGCTTAAATGATATTGAAACTAATTTTATATTGATAAGAAGCAAAATGACTTAGAGCGAAACCTGTTAATTTTGTGTTGCAGGAACTAAAGGCAAGTGCCGACTGGTTTTTCATAGAAGTACCCTAAATTAAGGTAAGTGCAGGATGAACCGCGTTTTTAGGTGCCATTTTTCAATTTATTACGGAATATAGTAATATTAATATCCATTAACTGTTAAATGTATACAGATATTCAAACATAATTTCCCATAAACAACTGTTATTTGCAATTTTTAAATACAACAACTTACCATCTACGACGAATAATTCTGTATCATTTTTTCAGATTTTATGTATTAGCGTGGTGGAATATTTTCCACTGAACAAATAATGTATGCGTTCATTCTCCAAGACACCAGAAGCAAAAAATAATACAATAAAGTGAATTGAAACTGTCTCTAATTAATTTGATGCATGAATGAAGTAAAATTAGACATTAAAATGCCTAATAATTCAGATCCTCATGGTGTGGAGATATAATGGTTGGTAATACTACGAACAATGGTTATTTTTCACATGGAGGAGGAATGAAAAAAGTATGAATAATCCTGTCACGACATACAAAAATTTTTATAATCATCGTTATACTAATATATATAATTGAAAGTGAATTTGATACACATATATCATTTTATGGACATTTTTTGCAGATTAGCAAAATTATATGCATTCCAGTTATTATGCATATTATATTGGATAAATATTTAAGTAAAACCATAGTTAATTTAGATTTATAAATGGGAGTGCAAATCCAAAACCTTAAAAGTTAAAGAGAACACACGTCAGACGACCTTTGAAGCTGTGCGAAGAGCCTGAAAAAGTAGGAATAAACTTAGACAAAATTGTTCTCGAACTGCCACAACTTCAAAATTGGTCAAATCTACCCGAGAACGGGCCAGGAGAAACCTTAAGAGATCCCTCGGAAATCTGGTAAAAGAGGAGAATGTGTATCTTTAGAAGATCAGATTACTCTCCAGGATATACTTAAGACTTAGATTTAGGCCCAGCGTTTGGCTGGGGCCTTTGTAACGGCCTCCAATTCCCTTCAACACACACACACGCAATGCTCTGCATGTAGTCACATTTAAAGAAACTGATCAATCAACATCAATCTCGCTTACCCCACACATGCACCAAGAAATACTTCATCTCATTCAAAACAGTCATATTACATTCTTCATCCAGCCCCACGAGATATTCTATACCAAAGTCCCCTTCAACACACCTTTCATTCCACTTGTCTCCAAACTGTTCATGGACCACATCCATGAGGCTCTCTCGCTCATGTTCATATTTACTACATTCTTAGACTAGATGTTCAACTGTTACACTGAAGACATAACCTTGTATTCCCGTCATTCCACCTCCATTTACGCCTATTCACGCTTAATGCCTTACATCTGACGGCAAACAAGAGTTAGCTGCCAAAACTTCCATCATAAAAGATTTCAAACCTTGGTACATTCTTACTGATATACCAAATTAAAGTAGTTTTCCCATTCATACTACACTTTCATTTGTTCAGGCCATACTATTTTGTTAGTTTTTCAATTTCTTTCTTCCACTTGTTGGAATTCCACTCCAGCCCCTTACCTCCACGGCCTCTCAATAACCTTGAAATAGATACAAGTATAAACCAGCCTTCACTCGTTGCGTTTGTTAACAACGCAGTCCAGAACTTGGATTTGACCTAAAAGCTGAAATCTTGAGTATGAACCAAGACATGCACGTGCTGAACAAAATAATTATATGGAAAACAAAGAAGGAACATGATAGCGGAAATAAAATAATAGCAGGAGACGTAACGAAATTAAGGTTATATATCTATGCGCCGAAGTGCATCAATGAGTTTTCCTAAGTTAATTACGCACTGAATAGGCAATTATATTATCTGACTTGTCTCTTTTTGAACAGGCAATATATAAATAAAAGGAAAACACTATTTAGATATGAGCATTTTATGACTGCTATTAACGTTTATATTGAGAGCGTAACACAAACCAGTAGATTAACAGCCGGAATTACGAAAGTAACCGGTGTCAGTTTAGAGACGTAAGACTACTGATGAATAAGAGGCTGTGAAATTCAACACTATGAGAAATACATCAGCTGAGCTTCATTGTGCGAGCGACAACAGAGAAGAAAGCAATAAGAAAATCGTCCATTGCAATCAAGCTGATACACAATATGTGCATTAAGATCTTTGTAGTGAAATTAATCACAACAAACAACCATTTGAACACGTTATATAGAAATAAACAGAACAATTTATTCTTTTATCTGCCGAGTAGATCGAAAGCAAAAAGAAATCTAGTACTGTGTAACTAAAACAATGTGTGCATGTATGCCATGACCTCTGCCGCTACTCAGATTACTTTTCTACCGAGCAATGAGTGACTTTCGATCGTACGGCCAACTGGTCTTCTAAACAATTAAAATCTCAATTTAGATATCACAATAAGAATTATGTTTTATTTACAATCGCTAACAAGTCAAAATTTACATTGATTGACCCCAAGAAAATGCCTAAAATGATAAGAATATAATATAAGCGAATCATGGTATAATCCGACCTCTCGTTTAAAATTAGAATTTTCAAAAACACGGCATCACTTACCTGAGATTGCTAATGCGTTTTTCCCCATATCACCTGCACGGTGCCCTGTTGAAACATCAGGTCTTTAATTTGACGTTTTGCCCCGGTGGTAACTGAAGGAATTATTACTATGGGCGTACTGTGAGTCACACCAAAAGAAATTACTGGAATGACTTTGTGCATAAGCTATCGCTGTTGAAATTTGAAAATTTTTATCGAAGGGGTTACATGATTACTTTTATAAAGTTTCCTTTGCTTACTTCCCTAACAGGAAAATTAATACATTCTTATAGCTCTATAAATAACTTACGGTTGGTTTGTAGAACTGGAGCCTTCCAAAAAAGGCTTTATATATATCAATAACTTACGATACACCTTCTCAGACCAACTGTCAGTAATCAAACCTCGATAATACTAGACCGGGACTATTAATCTAGTTCTGTTTCGTCGTAAACAGAATGAAGAAATGTACTTGAAAGTCATTTTTTATGTACATAGTCATTTAGGAAGTTATTAAATTTCTTTATAAGATAGCATATATAAATTGTGAAAAAATAGATGAACAACTTAGCCTCAGAACTTCATAATATATTTTAAACTGCTAGTGAGGACGCTTGTACCAGTAACACAATTCAGCATCCGTATTTGTGCTTTCCGTCCGACAATCCGAGTTGGCAATCTGGGACAGTATTCAATCGTGGATGATATTTTGTCCAACAATTGAATTTAGTTTTGTGTATGATGGCGTCATGTGTTTTGAGACAGCTTTTGCAGGGCGCACAAAAATTTCCTGCCAGAAATTTGATATTTCGCTCTTGTACAACACTGGCCACCAAAGGTGATATCACCAAAGCTATCATTGCATCTTCAAATTGGTTTGATGCAGAAGCTGAAACATGTCCTGCTACAAAGCACATTGATCAGAATCCTACTATTGAGCACGAATTTCCTGCTAAAAATGCTAGTGTGAGTTTTGCATTTAAATTCAGTTTCCATCTATTACTAGTAGGCTTGCTCTGTCTTAAACATACTATAGTTTGATAGCAACATGATATGGCATAAAAATTTCTTTAAAAAGCTGTATTTACTTTTATACAAGAGAATATTTTTATGAAGCCTAATTTTACTTATAGTTTCATATATATGTATTCATTATGCTCAGTTTGACATTCTTGCCTCACTTAGGTAATATGATCATGCATTAAAATTGCACATGCATTTTCTTTGCTGTATTCAAAAATTGTTTTTGCTTATCTGTGGATTAATTTTGCCTTGCTTCATGCAAGAACTATTATCACACTTCTTGTTCTCAGTTCCTTGTTCCTGTGCAGGTGGATCGCTCGGTTGCAGAGTGGGCGTATGTGGAGAGACTCTTCCCCAAAACAGCAATAAAGAAACCTAATCTTGAGCCAGGTACCTAACTGTTGTAATATACAATGCTGCATAATACATACTTTTTCACTGCCTTTAGTTACTCAATAAAAGGCACTTTGAACCTTCAATTTGGATTTTTCCACTGTGCATATAATTTTTTTTTAAATTTTCTTGTATGATACTTGACTTTCACTGTATTATTTGCATCATGGATAGGTTATTAAAAGTCATTTTCTATTCCATCCTTGTATATTTTAAATTTTTAAGAATTATTTCTTATTTTCATGTGTAAATTGCATAAGTATAATGCTGAATGAGACTGAGTATCCTATAGGTACTTCTTTTTTGAAGATGTTCATAGGTAGTTTGTTTGTTAATATTATTATGTGTACTTGGTTTACAGGGACCCGCACCCCTGGAGGTTACATTGCTCCGTCTGCCAACCCTGGAGACCACCCTTACTTTGTAGGGCGCACCTACAATTTTATGCCCCGGGTCCACTTCAAGAAAATATACGCTACCAACAGGTTAGTTAACATGAGTTTTCTCAAAATTTACTGTAGCTACTGACAGCATTGTATGAAACAACTACTGACAACCTCAATGTTTGATGTGTTGCTGATGACATAGGTTTCTGTATAACAGCTGGTGAACACTGGATTCTGGGTTACAACTGTTGAACACAGGATTCTGGGTTACAACTGGTGAACACAGGATTCTGGGTTACAGCTGGTGAACACAGGATTCTGGGTTACAACTGGTGAACACAGGATTCTGGGTTACAACTGGTGAACACAGGATTCTGGGTTACAACTGGTGAACACAGGATTCTGGGTTACAACTGGTGAACACAGGATTCTGGGTTACAGCTGGTGAACACTGGATTCTGGGTTACAACTGGTGAACACATTTTTTCCCATTTCATAAATTCTACTTTTACTATTGTCATTACTAGTTAAATTTCTAAATTCTGCTAAGATAAGTTGTCAATTGGTTAACCTCAAGTGTGTGCAAACTTTTGTAATTTTCTAACACGACGATTATTTGACATCACTGCCGGGCCTTATCACCACTCTATCACAGCAAGTCCTGCAGAAAAGTTACTTTCACTTTCTATGCTTTAAAATCTTTGGGAGTAAATAATTGTGACGTATCTTAATATTAATGTGTATTCATTGTTACAGTTTCCGGACGGTGGTGTCGGGTGTGGAGGGAGACATATTGCAGCTGGCCGCTGACCTCAAGGCATATCTTATTAACCTGTACGGTGTTGATAAGATAATCATCCTCCAAGTCTTGGAACCCCATCAAAAAATTTTCTTTGAAGGTGATTTCGTAAACGATATTAAAGAATTTTTACTTGAAAAAGGTTTTTAAACTGTGCATAGTAATCTTTTTTCAAGTGATGTTTTCTGTTAAAATATATTTTTGCTTTTCTTGACCTGAGTTCAAGTAGTGAACGAATTGTACCCTTCATTTTGACAGCGTACCTCAACTCTGCAACAGTGATAGTTATTCTCTATTCAATGTTAGTTTAATTTCAAATCTAACAGTAAAATTTACTGCAAGTTTAATTCAGTCGTTTCTTATCTCTGTAATATTGAATTATACTGATGAAAAACGTGTGTAATTGGTTTTTAATAATGGATTTTGTGATCCTACAAGTCATAACTTGTTCTTAGTGTTCTCATGAGACTTTGTATAATGCCTCTTAGAACTGCATGGTCTGAGGATGGTGCATAAATCCTAGTGTGTTGACGTATAATTTCTGCTAGCAAATGCTCAAACGTCCCTGCTTCTCTGTGACCTACAGCATTGCAGTCTTCTTTAATTCAACCATTACAGTCTCAAGTATGTCATGGCCTCTTGCAACTCCTGTGCACAGCTTCACTTTGTTCTCACGTGTGCTTTCTTTGCATGCTGTATGACCAGTAAACATTGACCTCTTGTTATTGTATTCCCCTGTAAAATTTCACCTTTTTGTGTTAATAGTACAGTCTGGAAGACCTAGTATTGCTCCTCATTGCAGTCCCGTGCCCACTCATTTGTCAATGCTGTTCCAAATGTAATTTAGTTGCTTGTCAAATAGCTGTCTTCAGGAAAACCTTGTTTGGTATTGGAATCTTCAAGATGACGTAGATGCTCGTATCATTGCAGTCTGCTATAGAGACTTGGGAGAGTAGATATAGAGTATCACAAACGATTATGTTACTGAACATAGTGATTGATCGTAATTAAATACTGATTTGCGTAAAATATGAAACAAAAATTCTACAATATCTGAAACCCTGGAAACCACCTCACTTCTAGAGTGTTGGTATCCGGAAAATTCGTTTACAAGGGAAAAATACAGAAGACGGAGGAGTCGGAGCATGCATGTGCAGAGCTGCAGCTGTTTCGGGTTCACCCCCTGTACATCTGCTGCACCCAGGCTCTTCTTGAGCCTCAACTCTAAGATCAAGTCATGTTAGACCTCTACCACTCAAAACATGTATGCAATGCGCTCATTTCTATTCCCCTGCTGGTATCCCTTTCCTTTTACCCCTATACTTAGGCACACCGTGTGCCAAACTCCCTCATATCTTTCCTACTGGTACCGACCACCCCCAAGTCATTTCTCTTGTTTGTCCAGCGGGAGTCTTGTTTATTGCGCGACCACGCTGTCATTTCAGCAATAGCGGCCATAGATTTATTATTGAAATATGTACTTTTTAAAATGTCATGTGCGTGAGCATTTTGTAAGTGGACGTAAAGGCAAAGCATTGAAAAAATGGGAAACTGCGGATGTTTCTGCATTGCTTGGTAAGTTAACTTTTGAAACGGTCTCCGACATGCCAGTTGCTGCTGTTCAGATTGACGGTGAGTGATGCCTACGTTAACAAAAGGCAACACCTCCAAGTGCGTCTCTCTTGTAAAACACGTGAAAATGAAAAAAAGACAAGGAAACTTTTTTACATGTTGTCATTCCATCGTTTGAAAGAAGAAACAGTTGAAACTTAAGCAAAAAAATAAAGAATATAATATTACCATTTAGCGTTGCTATGTGTACACCTTCGTTAAGACTAATTAACGTTAATCTTTAAAATCTCTACAGCTTTTAAACAATTTCTACGGAAATATGAGCAAGATTTATGAACGATATATTTTAGTCCCGTATTCTATTGAAATTTCATTTATTTCCGCATTTATCATTGTTGCTCCATTCCCCAATATCCCATTTACTTATCTTTAATGTCTCTTGCATGAACTTCTGGCCAGTTATTATGCCAGTAAATATTGATACTTGCATGTAAATATAATGCAGCATGTAAGTTCAGAAGACAGAGTATACTAAAACTATATTCGATAGTTTTCCTGCGTAATTTTCATTCCCGATAGTGTCAACATAGAAAATGGATCCAAACTTGCGGTTTGGCTACTTGCGATAGTTGCTTTCCTATTGGCATCCTTCAGTGAACTCGTCCATAAGATGTTTCACACTGGATGGTTAACGGGTTACGAATAAAGACAGATTCCGAGTTCTATCTATTTGGGACGGCTTTGACCCTTGTGTAGCTAAAAACAACATTCAACAAATAATGTAATGTTTAACGATCAAACTATAAATAATGTTTAAACGATGATAGAGGGTTTGATCATAGGTTAATGTATTTTGCCTGATTTTAAGAGGTTTTAAAGTCAGATGGCTTTAAAAATAGTTGATGAATAATGGGACAGTCTGAAATTTTTTGCAGGCTCAGCACACGAATGTTGCTTTTGAGATTAAGACGAATTATAATTCATCTTCCTTGTAACTCGACTAGCACTCACCGCTGTCGCAAAGTCTATGAACGACCACCCAACCTACCATAAAGGTGTCCATAAAGTCTCTTGACCATTTCAAAAACATCACAAATGCAATTGAAAAGATATTTTATTCAGATTTCTTCTATTGTATTCAGTGTTTAATAAAGTTTTTAATCACATTTTGCATTTGTGTGTTGTTTAGGGATCCTGTTTGTGAAAGAGGTGCTGTTCAGACATAACAAACTTTATGGACACCCTGTATTTCCCTATAAATTACCGTTACTAGTTCCTAGCTAATACCTCTACTGAGACTAATGAATACAAGCGTTGGCCGTGAGAAATGTCAAGTGAAGCGAAGTGTGAGCCCTCTTCACCCTGGTGACTTTGCAGCTGCGTAGTAGTTGCTGCACATGGAAACACTAGCAGTCTCTGTTGGCATTCAGAGGTGTGTGAATGAGCTGGCCAATGAAATAAAGCTCTTTTAGCTCTTTGAGGCCCACCATGCAACAAATGTATCTAAATTGGTGGGGCACTTAGTATCCCACCCTGCCCTAAAGGGTTAAATAAATTCCAACAGTTCTGATGTATCCTATTCTTGGTAATTAATAATGGATCTGGCAATTGAAGGTTTAAGTGAGCTAGTGACAAGCAGAGTGTGGGTTGTGCAATGTTGCCCAGCCCACGCTGTCTGCACTCATTACATAGACTCTACTACCATCCTGCTTGTTTGATTTTTATTCGTATTCTGGACTCCAATGTATACGGTGTCCCGAAAAAATGTACATTACTAGGAAAGAATATTAAAGTGTTTTTTTATGACATTTCATTTTCTTGAATTGACCAAGTATAAACTCTTAGAATATCTTCGTTAAGTGTGACCTGAGTTACATTTTTTTACGAGTTAAGCAATGAACTGAAACATCTAACGCACTGAAATGTTGTGTAGGTCTACAACATTGCAAGAGGAGCTAGCAAAGTGTCATGGTGTCAACTGATAAGAAGCTGTCATTTTTTGTATGAAAGTAGCCAGTATGATGTAATTGGTGCTCCATTAACATGGTGTATGATACAGCGCAACTTCGTTACTGACTTGCATACTAACAAGCATAGCTGAGTTTAACTTCAAAAATATATGTGCAGAGAATAAGCAATATGATGACTTACAACTTGGTGTTAGCGAGATATAAGTTAGGTTCAATTGCTTGCCTGAAATTTTGTCCGGAAGCAGGAAAAAACATTAAAAAATAAGTTAAAGCTAAATTTCAGTTTCATAGATACGTTGCTTCAATTTGTATGTTAGAAGTTCATAAGATCGGAGGTAATTGTAGTTCATGTATCATGAATATTTCCCTCGTCTAGACAGTAGAGCTCATTGTTGTAGAGATACTTTGCTCATTCGTTCTCTAAAAAACATTCAGTCGCTCTACTCTAAATTCTTCACCTCTCTGGTACCGTACGAGCACAAAGCTAGGCATCACTCGGTGTAGGACTGGACTTCCATCAACGCTTAACTCATTAATGACGAGAATTATTTCCTGGATGTACTCTTCCCTTGCAATTTTTTAAGTGACTGCTCTCTGAAGCTCATCTTCATCATTCAATTTACTGGCGCCATTCTTAATTTCAAAATAACTCACCTTCTGTCCAGCTTGTCAGACCTCTAGTTGAACTACGCTGCTGTGTATTTCTGACATTTACGTTTTTTTTAAATTCCTTACTCTATAAAAAGTAGCGGGATTTTGTCTAGATTAGTGAACCTCATCTCTAACCCAAACTGCAATAGCGATATGTATATTCTTATACAGCACTATACCAAACTATTAATGATTTCTACCATATAGTCATCTCCTTATAGTGGGCATTATAAATATATGTTCATATATAACTTAGCAGCAGACTCTGCTGCTTTGAGTCAGTGCTTTAATCTTGACAATACTCAAATATTTTTTTCCTAAGACCTTTACGTGTAAAGCGGGAGCTAGAAGCACACTTACATGTCAAAACTTTCGCTTTGGTGTCTCATAGACTTGTGTTGTTTGAAGTCCTTGATGTCCTGCGGGTGCCTTCGCTGTGGTTGCATCACTGGCAGACCGAGGGAGTGTTTGATGTAGCGTGCCACCAGCCGCTGTGGATACTCCTGCCATTCGTTCAGGAGTGACTTTGGTGACGAAACCTGTAGTAACGAATTCATTTAAATTTAATTCCACTGATAAACGAAATGCCGTTCAGGGTTTAATTAGATTAACTCGTCTTAGATCCACGATGTTTAAGCGGTAACAGGATGGCTAAGTTGCGACATTATGACCAATTCAAATTTGTACAGTAACACATGAAATTACAGTTACTACACTTTTAAGCAACCTACACTCACTCTGTAGCTATGATATCGAAAGAGAAGTAATATTACAGTTCCTCTCCACTAGACACCTGAAAATGAACAGAACATAGATAAAATCTAGTGGGCGATGTAGTCAAACCAAAAGCAGACTCTATCAGCCGTGGGGAGAGGGGGGAGGACAGCTTGGTGGTCAGGAGGAGGAGGAGGAGGACAGCTTGGTGGTCAGGAGGAGGAGGAGGACAGCTTGGTGGTCAGGAGGAAGAGGATGACTGACCTGGTCTCCATTGAGGCGGTTCAGGAGGGTGACGCACACGACGGCGCTGCGGATGCCTGCGTGGTGGCAGAGAGCAGCAAAACACAGACTCTCCATCTCCATGTTGATGATGCCTTCGTCGTGTACGCGCTGGAGGAACGCCAGTTTGTCTGCCTCCGTGTACTCACAGAACGCTCCGTCCAGACGACCTTGTCCTGTCCCACACCCAAAACTTCTTAACTTTTAGTCATAAACATTGGTTAATTCATAGCTTTCAGTCATAAACATTGAGTACTTCATAGCTTTTAGTCATAAACATTGGTTAATTCTTAGCTTTTAGTCATAAAAAGTGAGTCCTTCATAGCTTTTAGTCATAAACATTGGTTAATTCATAGCTTTTAGTCATAGACATTGAGTACTTCATAGCTTTCAGTCATAAACATTGGTTAATTCATAGCTTTTAGTCATAGACATTGAGTACTTCATAGCTTTCAGTCATAAACATTGGTTAATTCATAGCTTTCAGTCATAAACAGTGAGTACTTCATAGCTTTTAGTCATAAACATTGGTTAATTCATAGCTTTTAGTCATAGACATTGAGTACTTCATAGCTTTCAGTCATAAACATTGGTTAATTCATAGCTTTTAGTCATAAACAGTGAGTACTTCATATTTTTTCAGTCATAAACATTGATTACTTCACAGCTTCGAGCCATACACAATGATAACTGACGATACTTGAGTTATTTCCCTTAACACGTTAAGTGCGATACGACCCACCGGTGGGTCACTCAGGTTAGGTTCTGTAATTTTTTCAAAGCTTTCTAGTGACCGTGTGTACAAAGTAAAGATTTGCACCAGCTAGACAATCGCATTCAACGTGTTAACTTACCACTCCCCTAACTCCGTCCTAACTTCAATCACCGTATCCTTCATCAAGACGATATAGCTGAAGACACGACTGTAGTCTCAATCAAAACAATATATACCTGAGTCAGAGTTCAGTTTCAAGAGGACATTTTTTCCAGCTTTTACTCCAGCTTTTATTTTGCCCTCTGCTTATTTTTTATCTTTAAACTGTGCATGAAATCAGTAAGATGGCAGTAGTCCCACATGATCCACAACTTTCATAGAATGATGTTTTTGTTTTGAACATCATGCACTCTAACATTTGATGATGTTAGACGTTAACAAATTTTCTTCCTTCCACCGAAATCATAGGCACATACCCTATGAACATTGTCAAGGTTCTATGTGTACGTATTTTAAATCAACCTACATGCACTGTTTTTAATTGTTAGAAGTCGTAGGTACACAAGGCTTACCTTCATAAAAGTCGTAGGTACACAAGGCTTACCTTAATAAAAGTCGTAGGTACACAAGGCTTACCTTCATAAAAGTCGTAGGTACACAAGGCTTACCTTCATAAAAGTCGTAGGTACACAAGGCTTACCTTCATAAAAGTCGTAGGTACACAAGGCTTACCTTCATAAAAGTCGTAGGTACACAAGGCTTACCTTCATAAAAGTCGTAGGTACACATGGTCTTGCCCAGGTGTACTGAGAAGGGATCATCCTCGTGTGCCAGCTGCTGCAGCTCACGTGCCAGCTGCTTGTCTAGGAGAGCTGGACGCTGCTGCAGCTTCCCCAGCACTGGCTGTAAACAAACAACGAATTCCACTAAATAATAATACACAGTTTGTTGCTTGCTGGCTTGTTTGGTCCGTCTCTCTGTCACGCTCTTAAGGATTTAGATAGGAGGAAATTTGAAAAGTTTGTAAGCTTTGTATTGTGGATACCAAAGGCAAATCTTTCAATCTGGAAAGTCCTTCGCAAAGCCCGCGTCCACTGGCAAATCAAACGAAAGAATTCAGTGAAAAACACGTGAATTTTCACGTGTGGGTCCACTAGCATTGGTGTAAACCTCGCCTACCTTAA
Source organism: Trinorchestia longiramus (assembly GCA_006783055.1). Taxonomy (NCBI): domain Eukaryota; kingdom Metazoa; phylum Arthropoda; class Malacostraca; order Amphipoda; family Talitridae; genus Trinorchestia; species Trinorchestia longiramus. The sequence continues at coordinate 29,085 of VCRD01004714.1, forward strand.
GTTCTCTCACTGCATACATGTGTAGCAAAGCCTGTGTTGTATCTAACTCGCAGAAAATAATGCTTACACTTGATCCATGAACATACTAAAATGCCACGGTATCAAATTTAAATGAATAGATTGTTTTAAATGATGACTGCTTCTTTGACTTAAATTTTTGTTAGAATATTACAATGTATTAAATTGCGAAAACGAATGAACACAAGACTAGTGCTCGCTTTCCAAAACTATTCATGCAAAGTCTTGTTTTGTAATTTCGTACAAAAGAGATGTTAGTTACAATTTAGAATTATTGAACACTTAAGTCGTAGGTACACGACTTAACCAACACAAACATCAGCTAGCAGACCAAAACTGGAGACAGGAACATGGAAAATGGTGAATAATATCAAAATTTAACCCTTTAACGACCAAATTATTTTCAGACTGATCAAAATGTTGCGTAAATTACCACTCATTTTTACTCATTTTTATGTAATTTCACCGTAATTTTAAACGAAACATTTAGAATATGAGACTAAAGTGAATGATTATCACTGGGCACATATGTTCCCATCAGGCATTAAAGGGCTAAACTGCGCAGGTGTTTTTACAAATAGAAGTGTTGGAACTAAGAAGTCATCCAGAACACGCTCCTAAGGAAACTTAGCACGTTGCCTCCGATTGCCTGGCCGGTGTAAATCTTCACTTTGTACATATTATGACTAGAAGGCACTGTAAAATTTACAGAACCTAACCTAAGTGGCCCACATACGTGCCACTTCGGAGTCAACGTGTTAACTGAGAAGTAACTGACCAGCTCGAGGTATGGGTTCAGGAGGCCGTCGACAGCACTCTCAGAGATAACGAGGTTGCCTCCTTCAATTCCTATCCCTCCACACGTCCCCAGCCTGAAGAAGATGGGGTCCTGCACTCCTGCATGGTACATGAGCTTGATGACCTCATGCAGCAGGATGCCCACTGACGGGATGCCCATGCCATGTGACAGACACAACACCGGGCCCACCTGCAACACACACTTGCTTTTAGGGCTCACACTCATGCCGTGGGACAGACACAACACCGGGCCCCCCTGAAACACACACTTGCTTTTAGGGCCCACACTCGTGCCGTGGGACAGACACGACACCGGGCCCACCTGCAACACACACTTGCTTTTAAGGCCCACACTCAGACTGTGTTGTGCCAGTGTTGTGTGTTCACTGCTAGTGTTCCCAACTCTCTCTTGAAGGCATGATGCCAAGCCTGCGTCCAACACAGATCTCGTCCGCAACACAGATCTCGTCCGCAACACAGATCTCATCCGCAACACAGATCTCGTCCGCAACACAGATCTCATCCGCAACACAGATCTCGTCCGCAACACAGATCTCATCCGCAACACAGATCTCGTCCGCAACACAGATCTTGTCCGCAACACAGATCTTTTAGTCTGCGTGATTTTTGGGTATTGAGGAATGTTTATTCCACGACAACATTTCGACTGAAGCGAAATAAAAACATCCCATTCAATTTTGAAAGCTTTGGTGAAGAGTTACTTATCTTCGTAACTCGGAACATTCCAAAAATTCGATGATGACGAGGTATAATACATGCACACATTTATTAGGCAAAAACCTACCTTGAACATTGAGTAGCGGTACGAGAGGAGGGAAATATCCAAGAGTTTAGTTCCTGGTTGAAGCTTGTGCCCAATTTCATCCATGATGAAGTAGGCGAACTCCTCCATTCTCTTAGGAGTGCCTCCCATACACACGAACTTGACGTCGCCGAACATCTCCCTGCAGGTCACACCATCACAAGTGGTAAGCAAAGAAAGTTTTCGCCCTTTAAAGATTTATTTTTTGTCGGCGACAAGCTTGATCTAATTTGATTCATTTAACCCTTTCGCTGCGGAGCTCTGTCAGAGCCTGTAACTCTGTTTTCATAAATGAAGATTTCATTCATGCGCAGCGAAAGGGTTAATTAAGTATGTGAAATATTTAGATGCCTGCAATCTTGTATTGAATTTCAGGTAATGATTAATTAAATTAACACAGAAGTTAATACTGGAAACTGAATTTGATGGCCCATGCAGTTACTGTGTCGTGCTCTACATCGAATTACTTAGTGGACTTGACTTCTGTCTAAGGTTAGTTTGAACATTGTGCTTGGCAACAGGCATGGAATGAAACTAAAGATACCAACTCTATTCAGATACGCAAACTCTTTTTCAATCGTATTTTTAGAAAATATATATAGGGTGTCTCAAAAAAATGTACTCACCCTTTAACCGTTGCTAACATGCTGTCTTCTTTGTGTTGCAGGTGTAAGGTTCGAACCTTTGCGAACATGATTCTTTAATCACATTTAATCATGTTCGCAAAGGTTCGAACCTCACACCTGCAACACAAAGAAGACAGCATGTTAGCAACGGTTAAAGGGTGAGTACATTTTTTTGAGACACCCTGTATATATATCAGACAAATGGAGCTAAACTGTTTTCTAATGGTTACCATTTATCATCGCTTTCCAAATAAAAGTAGGGCGCAAAACACAGTTCATCCTGTGGAACAGGAAAGCACTCACTTTTACCTGCATTGCAATATCAACAAATTTCTAAGTGTCAGTACAAATATGTGCAATAAACTTACCATCAATATATACATTGGAGAATTTTTTAGGAAGTGTTTCAAAAATTATTTTTATGCTTGACCTAATAATAGTTTATTAGCATATGATCTTCCTGCAGGTCATCGTGAAAAATTAGAATTGATCAGAAATGTGCAATGTATTTCTCATCCTTGGCATTCCCTTCTCGCAGTCTATGATGGTTGACCCTCTTGATAAAGCTGTTTCTACAGCTCCATGAAATATATCAATGAGAGTATAAAAATGATGAACATTTATACCATCTTTAAATAAATAAAATAACAAATATGTGAACTTTACTTCCAGTAGAGTATACAATGCGTATACATTGGTTTTTAAATTCTTAATGTTAACATCTTACGAGTAGTGATGGCGCTTATCGATAAGATTTTAAGAGTAGTAGTGATGCTTCAAGCGAGATTTTCTGAAAACAGCAGCTAATATACACTATTCAAATAGGCGAAGAAGCCTATTTGAATAGTGTGTCAGCTGAAGCTAGCACGTTTTTAAGGAGCAGGAGAGTAGTGTGGTTGGTGAGGGTGACAGTGTTGTGTTGTCTGGACTCCATAAGAGCGCCTAGCACGTGTTTAAGGAGCAGGAGAGTAGTGTGGTTGCTGAGGGTGACAGTGTTGTGTTGTCTGGACTCCATAAGAGCGCCTAGCACGTTTTTAAGGAGCAGGAGAGTAGTGTGGTTGCTGAGGGTGACAGTGTTGTGTTGTCTGGACTCCACCAGAGCGTCACTGTCACTGACCTAAGATCGTGAGAGCCAGACCCCAATGCCAGGTGATAGAGGATGTCTTGCTCCATGTCTGCGATGTGAGGGTTGCGCAGGCGCACTTTCCCGTCCGGGAACCTGCACAGGCACGCATGCGTGTTGACGTGTGCGTGATGCACGGTAGCTGAACTCATGCACACGGTAGCTGGACACACGCACACACAGTAGCTGGACACACGCACACGGTAGCTGAACTGACGCACATGGTAGCTGGACACACGCACACGGTAGCTGGACACACGCANCGGTAGCTAGACACACGCACACGGTAGCTGGACACACGCACACGGTAGCTGAACTGACGCACACGGTAGCTGGACACACGCACACGGTAGCTGAACTCACGCACACGGTAGCTGGACATACACACACGGTAGCTGGACACACACTGCAATAAGACACACACTGCAGCAGGACACACATGGCAACATGATAGCTATTTGATGGGTAGATACCCACATGTGATCAATTCATTTTTCAATTTCATATTCACAAAACAACTTCTGTATTATTCCTGAAGAGTTTTTTTTTCTTAACTTTCAGCCGCTGGAGAACTGGACGACTTCCACGAGAAATAAGTAATTCATAACATAAGAATTGCTTCGACATTTTTTAGAATTTGCTGGATCAAACTCCTAGAATTCAATAATTTTCACGTTTACACAGTTTTAATATAATACTAAAAACTTGACAATGATTTCAGAACATGTACGACCTCTATCACGAAATGACGTATTTTTAATTAGTTGTTACTTCAGTCATTCAAACGTAATTTTTTGGAAGAAGGTACAACGGTTACAACAACATCGGATTTCTAGGAAATTTATTGTATGTATGAGCGAGAATTTAAAAATAAAACAATCGTGACTAGTGAAAACGTGACCCAGTTTCACTACACGACAATGCACGTCCTCACACTCCTCAAGCTGCGGTCAAAAATTGCAAAGTTTAAATTCTGAGATTTTGTAAAAACGTACTTATTTTTCTGACATGTCTTTCACTAATGATAATCATTTCACTACATACTTTCATATTATGTATGCAATGAAGTACCTTTAAATAGAAGAGAGTAACTTCACCCATTTAAACAATTTGCATAAAAAATAAAAAAGGAATATGTGCCTTACAGAAACGTTGGAGAAAAGTTATAAATAAAAATGGATCATATTTATTTTAATATTTCATATATTTATTTTATTTCTGTTGTGTTTTGTTGACCGCTTAAATACATTTGGAGCCTGACAACGTAACGCATATTATGACTCAGGTCCTCACTGTAACTTACGCAATAATTCCCTGTGGTAATTCCGTCCATTTCCTTCATGATATTCAAGACTAACAAAATTTCGAAAGGCAGTGATGAATGGTTCAAGAAGACATTGTCTTTCCCCTGTCTAGATTACTGCTGATGCTTGCATAGTTGTGCATATTGTGCTTGCATGTACCACCAGCTTGGTCTACTGGTGAGCGACTCACTTGCGATGCAAGAAGACCCGGGTTCGAGGTCCGCTGCCGCGGTGGTCAGTTTGTGTATGACCATCGCTTGGCTAGAATTACGGCATGGGACTTGGGTACCAACCCAAGAATGGGCCAAAAGGCTCGTTCCTATCGCCTCATTCTATTGTGTCTGAAGAAGAGGAAAAGAGAAGAGGAGAAGAGGAGGAATGCCAGATGACGACGCTGCCACTGACCTCGTAATATCGAAGCGTAAGTTGTACTCGAGCGGATCGCTGCTCGTATCCATGCAGGCAGCTTCTGTTTCATTCCAAGGCATTGTCAAACCTGGCTACCCCTAAATCTTTTCAGAATCTGAAGATGTGATCTTCTTACTTCTTATACTGATCTAAATCGTAACTAAAGGAATCGAAATTATGGCGGTCAACACGGCACGGCACGGCGGCTTGCGCACAGATGATAAAGTTCGGCTGAATGAATTCATTTTGAACTATTTGAACCATTCAGCTGAACCATGTTCTACCCTACAGACTCGGTGTCTTCATAGAGCATGCGATGTAAGTGGTGTGTGTACACCACTTACATCGCATGCTCTGTGATGTAAGTGGTGTGTGTACACCACTCACATCGCATGCTCTGTGATGTAAGTGGTGTGTGTACACTGCAGTGACCTGCAGCAGGAGGACATCCCCATCAGGAGGAGCAGTGGCAGCGCGCCATGTCCTGATGCTTGTCACATCCCTAGGACACGCACTCGTACAGAGGCAGCTCAGAGACGTAACTAGCATTACATACTCGTAACAACACATCGTTATCACAAGAGTAAAGCTGGCCATGACTAATGGATGTGAAGAGATAACTAATAGACAAGAAATTAGAGCGCGCCCTCTCTTCACTACGCAATGGTATTTCTCCCAGATCAGAAAACTGGCAAGCTGTTCAGCTGTTCATAATTCGTTCAGAGGGATTAGGAAGGAAAAATTTCACACTTCTACACTCAATAGCAAAATTTACTAACAAGAATTATGGGGCGTCAGCAGAAAATCTGAGTTTTAAAATCTACTTGGGGAACTATACACAAGTTCCCCCTCCAGCCTACACCCTCCAGCCTACGCCTTCCAGCCTACACCCTCCAACCTACGCCTTCTAGCCTACACCCTCCAGCCTACGCCTTCCAGCCTACACCCTCCAACCTACGCCTTCTAGCCTACACCCTCCAGCCTACTCCCTCCAGCCTGCACCTTCCAGCTTGCACGGAAGGGAAAATAGTGAAGAAAACCTCCAGCTACTGCACACGCTGGCCTTGTTGAGTACTCGAATAGCCTTATGAAGAAGCCCTTGCAACCTATTATACAGCTGCACACGCTCACAGCTGCACACGCTCACAGCTGTACAAGAGAGCTCACAGCTGTACGAAAGAGCTCACAGCTGTACGAAAGAGCTCACAGCTGAACGAAAGAGCTCACAGCTGTACGAGAGAGCTCACAGCTGTACAAGAAAGCTCACAGCTGTACGAAAGAGCTCATAGCTGTACGAAAGAGCTCACAGCTGTACAAGAGAGCTCACAGCTTTACAAGAGAGCTCACAGCTGTACAAGAAAGCTTACAGCTGTACAAGAGAGCTCACAGCTGTACAAGAGAGCTCACCGCCGTACAATTTATACTAACGTGAAATTTGAATAAGGAAGCCGCAGCTACGACTACGGCTACAGAGACAACTTTTCACAGAAGTTATTGCAATGGAACACAGTTTTGCGTGGCCTACGGTGCTCGTGCATGGCATTATGGGTCAGCTGACTGAGAGACACAGGTTCAGTCTTGCTTTCAAGCTCGTGTGAGTGAAGAAATAAAGTCCAACTGTCACAGGAATTGTGTGCTCGTCTTGATGTGTTTTCCAGCCACCACGCGTCCCAAAAACAATCTTGCAAGTTTCTGAACTCAATGAAGGCGCCACCACAATGCTTCTCACTTATTTCTTACTCAGGAGGTTACAACTCACTGCACAGTGTACAACCTGTGCAGACAGCCTGTGCAGACAACCTGTGCAGACAACCTGTGCAGACAGCCTGTGCAGACAACCTGTGCGGACAGCCTGTGCAGACAGCCTGTGCAGACAGCCTGTCCACAAAACAGGTCTCCGCTGTGTCGTGCGCCGCTTATATGCAGGACCCACACGCCCCAAGGACGTCCTCGCGGCCTGTGCCTTCAGGCTGTGTAGGCTGTGCAGGCAATGTAGGCTGTGCAGTGTAGGACTCAGCTGAACTCCTCCTGCTGGGGATGTGACCACCCCTGCACGTCCTGCCCCTCTTCAGGAGTAAATGTTCAGATTCCAGCTGTAATGTTCACGCCGCAGTCGAGAACACAAACACTGCGTGTGATGAACAAGTCTACCTCTCACGTATTCATGGACAGACTAACACTGACAGACCCAGCATCCACTGGCAGTAAGAGAATGCAAAGCAGTGTCTACTACAGAACTAATTCATCTACCACACTCAGAAGCATCACTTTGGCAGCTCTAGTTAACATGCTGCATCTAATACTAATTATGAGGATCACTGTTTTTCTTTATTCAAAAGTTGAATATTACTTGTGTGATACTTATCACCAGCTTGGTCGACTGGTGAACGAATCTGCTTGCGAGCAGGAAGACCCGGGTTCGAATCCCGCTGCGGACATGGTTGACGCGGCTAGAAATACGGCATGGAACTTGGGTAAAACAACCGAATAATTATCGAAGTAATTATCCGACCCAAGAATGGGTCAGAAGGTTCGTTCCTATAGCCTCATTCTATTCTATATGCTATTCTATAACCTGACATATAGAATACCAGTTACGCAACTCCATAGTGACAGGCAAGTCACCTATGCCGTTCTTATGATAACCAATGATTTTTTCCTTTTTTCTAGAATTTGAACAAGAATGAGTAGTGTTTGCAGATAATAATACGAGCAAGTCCAGCTCACTTATTTAAGTATAGAGTACAAATGACAGGCCTTGAGAAGTAGTCAGCTAAATGACACCTGTACGCGTCTTGCAGTATTCTGTTAAAATAACAGTCCAGTTCACCTCAGCCGCTGGCCTTCATATTCGTGTGTCCAGCACAAGAACAATAGCAGGTCTGGCAGACCAAGTCTAACAGACCGGGTCTGGTAGACCAGATCTTGGAGACCAGATCTGGCAGACCAGGTCTGCAAACCAAGTCTAACAGACCGGGTCTGGTAGACCAGGTCTGCAAGCCAAGTCTAGCAGACATGATCTGGCAGACCAAGTCTGTCAGGTTCGACAACAACAGCCACAACAAACAAAAACAAACAAAACAAAAACGTATATTTCCAATAAAGTTTTTACATAAGAAATATAATAGCATTAGTTTTTTAAAATGCCCTATCATGAAATCCTTAAGTGGCAGCTATTCTATGCATAGTAGATGATATAACAGCGGTACCTACGGGTACAGCCATAACAACAGCCACGTCAGCCACAACAGCCACATCAGCCACAACAACAGCCACATCAGCCACAACAGCCACATCANCAGAGCATGCGATGTAAGTGGTGTACACACACCACTTACATCACAGAGCATGCGATGTAAGTGGTGTACACACACCACTTACATCGCAGAGCATGCGATGTAAGTGGTGTACACACACCACTTACATCGCATGCTCTATGAAGACACCGACTCTGTAGGGTAGAACATGGTTCAGCTGAATGGTTCAAATGGTTCAAGATGAATTCATTCAGCCGAACTTTATCATCTGTGCGCAAGCCGCCGTGCCGTGCCGTGTTGACCGCCATAATTTCGATTCCTTTAGTTACGATTTAGATCAGTATAAGAAGTAAGAAGATCACATCTTCAGTTTCTGAAAAGATTTAGGAGTAGCCAAGTTTGACAATGCCTTGGAATGAAACAGAAGCTGCCTGCATGGATACGAGCAGCGATCCGCTCGAGTACAACTTACGCTTCGATATTACGAGGTCAGTGGCAGCGTCGTCATCTGGCATTCCTCCTCTTCTCTTTTCCTCTTCTTCAGACACAAAAGAATGAGGCGATAGGAACGAGCCTTTTGGCCCATTCTTGGGTTGGTACTCCAAGTCCCATGCCGTAATTCTAGCCAAGCGATGGTCATCACCAGCTTGGTCGACTGGTGAGCGAATTTGCTTGCGAACGGAAAGACCCGGGTTCGAATCCCGCTGCCGACATGGTTGACGCGGCTAGAAATACGGCATTGGACTTGGGTAAAACAACCGAATAATTATCGAAGTAATTATCCGACCCAAGAATGGGCCAGAAGGTTCGTTCCTATAGCCTTATTCTATTCTATTCTATACACAAACTGACCACCGCGGGAGCGGACCTCAAACCCGGGTCTTCTTGCATCGCAAGTGAGTCGCTCACCAGTAGACCAAGCTGGTGGTACATGCAAGCACAACATGCACAACTATGCAAGCATCAGCAGTAATCTAGACAGGGGAAAGACAATGTCTTCTTGAACCATTCATCACTGCCTTTCGAAATTTTGTTAGTCTTGAATATCATGAAGGAAATGGACGGAATTACCACTGGGAATTATTGCGTAAGTTACAGTGAGGACCTGAGTCATAATATGCGTTACGTTGTCAGGCTCCAAGTGTATTTAAGCGGTCAACAAAACACAACAGAAATAAAATAAATACATGAAATATTAAAATAAATATGATCCATTTTTATTTATAACTTTTCTCCAACGTTTCTGTAAGGCACATATTCCTTTTTTATTTTTTATGCAAACTGTTTAAATGGGTGAAGTTACTCTCTTCTATTTAAAGATACTTCATTGCATACATAATATGAAAGTATGTAGTGAAATGATTATCATTACTGAGAGATGTCAGAAAAATGAGTACGTTTTTACAAAATCTCAGAATTTAAACTTTGCAATTTTTGACCGCAGCTTGAGGAGTGTGAGGACGTGCATTGTCGTGTAGTAAAACTGGGTCACGTTTTCACTAGTCATGATTGTTTTATTTTAAAATTCTCACTCATACATACAATAAATTTCCTGGAAATCCGATATTGTTGTAACCGTTGTACCTTCTTCCAAAAAATAACGTTTGAATGACTGAAGTAACAACTAATTAAAAATACGTCATTTCGTGTGTGACTGCCTTAGAAATGTTTCGTTTTTGTGTCACAAACTGCTGTAAAACTTGCGGATAATTTCTTGTTTATTTCGGATAGTTTTGGTATTGGTTGGTAAGATAGAGGTCCTACATGTTCTGAAATCATTGTCAAGTTTTTAGTATTATATTAAAACTGTGTAAACGTGAAAATAATTGAATTCTAGGAGTTTGGTCCAGCAAATTCTAAAAAATGTCGAAGCAATTCTTATGTTATGAATTACTTATTTCTCGTGTAAGTCGTCCAGTTCACCAGCGGCTGTAAGTTAAGAAAAAACTCTTCAGGAATAATACAGATACCCACATGTGGGTATCTACCCATCAAATAGCTATCATGTTGCCATGTGTGTCCTGCTGCAGTGTGTGTCTTGTTGCAGTGTGTGTCCAGCTACCGTGTGTGTATGTCCAGCTACCGTGTGTGTGTGTGTGTGTGTGTGTCCAGCTACCGTGTGTATGTCCAGCTACCGTGTGCGTGTGTCTAGCTACCGTGTGCATGAGTTCAGCTACCGTGTGTCCAGCTACCGTGTGCGTGTGTCTAGCTACCGTGTGTGTATGTCCAGCTACCGTGTGCGTGTATCCAGCTACCGTGTGCGTGTGTCCAGCTACCGTGTGCGTGTGTCCAGCTACCGTATGCATGAGTCCAGCTGCCGTGCATCACGCACACGTCAACACGCATGCGTGCCTGTGCAGGTTCCCGGACGGGAAAGTGCGCCTGCGCAACCCTCACATCGCAGACATGGAGCAAGACATCCTCTATCACCTGGCATTGGGGTCTGGCTCTCACGATCTTAGGTCAGTGACAGTAACGCTCTTATGGAGTCCAGACAACACAACACTGTCACCTTCAGCAACCACACTACTCTCCTGGTCCACTTTGACGCTTGCCTCAGTTTTCCAGTTTGGTCCAATTAGCACAGACGTCTATAGACGTCGTAACTAGACCTGGCACAATAACCCCTGGACTTGAGGAGACGTCAATGCAGTGTGTTTCTACATATTGTTGCCGGAAAAATGCACCATTTGTACCAATTTTGAGCGGGTGTATGAGTGTTTTGGACTTCCTCTGTTTCCATATTGCGTCATCTTTCCGAGACAGATATACGCCACTGGTTGACTTGAATGGTGGGGGTGTGCATTTGGACCAAACTGGCATGACGGCTATGGACGTCGTCGAGCGTCAATGTGTTACACATGTGCTAGCTTTAGCTGCTACACTATTCAAATAGGCTTCTTCGCCTATTTGAATAGTGTATATTAGCTGCTGTTTTCAGTAAATCTCGCTTGAAGCATCACTACTACTCTTAAAATCTTATCCATAAGCGCCATCACTACTCGTAAGATGTTAACATTAAGAATTTAAAAACCAATGTATACGCATTGTATACTCTACTGGAAGTAAAGTTCACATATTTGTTATTTCATTTATTTAAAGATGGTATAAATGTTCATCATTTTTATACTCTCATTGATATATTTCATGGAGCTGTAGAAACAGCTTTATCAAGAGGGTCAACCTTCAAAGACTGCGAGAAGGGAATGCCAAGGATGAGAAATACATTGCACATTTCTGATCGATTCTAATTTTTCACGATGACCTGCAGGCAGATCATATGCTAATAAACTATTATTAGGTCAAGCATAAAAGTAATTTTAGAAACACTTCCTAAAAAATTCTCCAATGTATATATTGATGGCGAGTTTATTGCACATATTTGTACTGACACTTAGAAATTTGTTGATATTGCAATGCAGGTAAAAGTGAGTGCTTTCCTGTTCCACAGGCTGAACTGTGTATTGCGCCCTACTTTTATTTGGAAAGCGATGATAAATGGTAACTATTAGAAAACAGTTTAGCTCCATTTGTCTGATATATATACAGGGTGTCTCAAAAAAATGTACTCACCCTTTAACCGTTGCTAACATGCTGTCTTCTTTGTGTTGCAGGTGTGAGGTTCAAACCTTTGCGAACATGATTAAATGTGATTAAAGAATCATGTTCGCAAAGGTTCGAACCTCACACCTGCAACACAAAGAAGACAGCATGTTAGCAACGGTTAAAGGGTGAGTACATTTTTTTGAGACACCCTGTATATATCTTCTAAAAATACGATTGAAAAAGAGTTTGCGTATCTGAATAGAGTTGGTATCTTTAGTTTCATTCCATGCCTGTTGCCAAGCACAATGTTCAAACTAACCTTAGACAGAAGTCAAGTCTACTAAGTAATTCGATGTAGAGCACGACACAGTAACTGCATGGGCCATCAAATTCAGTTTCCAGTATTAACTTCTGTGTTAATTTAATTAATCATTACCTGAAATTCAGTACAAGATTGCTGGCATCTAAATATTTCACACACTTAATTAACCTTTTCTCTGCGCATGAATGAAATCTTTATTCATGAAAACAGAGTTACAGGCTCTGACAGAGCTCTGCAGCGAAAGGGTTAAATAAATCAAATTAGATCAAGCTTGACGCTGGAAAAAATAAATCTGTAAAGGATGAGAACTTTGCTTACCACTTGTGATGGTGTGACCTGCAGGGAGATGTTCGGCGACGTCAAGTTCGTGTGCATGGGAGGCACTCCTAAGAGAATGGAGGAGTTCGCCTACTTCATCATGGATGAAATTGGGCACAAGCTTCAACCAGGAACTAAACTCTTGGATATTTCCCTCCTCTCGTACCGCTACTCAATGTTCAAGGTAGGTTTTTGCCTAATAAATGTGTGCATGTATTATACCTCGTCATCATCGAATTCTTGGAATGTTCACAGTTACGAAGATAATTAACTCTTCACCAAAGCTTTCAAAATTGAATGGGATGTTTTTATTTCGCTTCAGTCGAAATGTTGTCGTGGAATAAACATTCCTCAATACCCAAAAATCACGCAGACTAAAAGATCTGTGTTGCGGACAAGATCTGTGTTGCGGATGAGATCTGTGTTACGGACGAGATCTGTGTTGCGGATGAGATCCGTGTTGCGGATGAGATCTGTGTTGCGGATGAGATCCGTGTTGCGGATGAGAT
>VCRD01004715.1:0-22594 GCA_006783055.1 Trinorchestia longiramus
CTCCCTCCCTCCCTCCCCCTCCTCAACTGCCCCCCGACGAGGGGGTCAGAGGTGCTTCCTTTAGAAGGGAGAAATGGGTTGCAGTTGAGGTTCATTTGATGGCAATTATATTGATGTAGTAGTGATGTTGATGATGGGGTTGTTGATGTACATACTACTCATGTTGATGGAGTTTGTTAAAGTATTGATGAGGCTATTGAAATAGTACATATGTGTAGTGTGTGCATGCATGCAATGTGGCACACAGAGTACTCACCACAACAGGTTACTCACCACAACATGTTACGCACCACAACGGAGTACTCATCACAACAGAGTACTCACCACAACAGGTTACTCACCACAACAGAGTACTCACCACAACAGGTTACTCACCACAACAGGTCAGAGCACCAACCGTTGTCCCGGAGCTGATGGTGATTAGGGTAGTGATGGTGATGTTAGTATTCGTGATGGTGCTAGTGATGATGGTCATGGTGATGTGGATATTGATGAGGGTCAGAGTAGTGAAGGTGATGATGTTACGAATGAGGAGTTTTGTTGGTGGTGATCATCATGATGTTTTATTGATGAGTAAATCATGATGACGTCACCCAGTGAGTGTTACTGATTAGTTAGAATTACTGCAATAATAATCAAATTAAAATTATTGATGAATGGGGTACAATAATTTCCCCTGGATGATAATGATAACTGTCGTCTGATGATGAAGGAGTGGATGATAATGATGACTGTCGCCTGATGATGAAGGAGTGGATGATAATGATGACTGTCACCTGATGATGAAGGATGATGGTTGCTGTGGGGCGATGATGGTGCAAAAAAATAAACAGAACAAAATAATTGGTAGAATTGATATGTATTGTTTAGTGCTGAGGTAGAGGTGTAGTGCTGAGGTGTAGTGCTGAGGTAGAGGTGTAGTGCTGAGGTAGAGGTGTAGTGCTGAGGTGTAGTGCTGAGGTAGAGGTGTAGTGCTGAAGTGTAGTGCTGAGGTAGAGCATCACAGTAGACACAGCATCAAGGCAGCTGTGCTGTACAGTGGATCAATACACAGCTGCAGGACAGAGTGAGAATCAATACAACACAGCATCCAGCATCACTACACGCAGGACAGCCACCAGTTGCTACGTCATGTAGCGCAACTGTTGTTCTGACCTCAGTTAGATCAGTCAAATATTTTTTACTGAAGTTTTCAGTTAAATTTTTCCTTCAGAGGAACAGTTTGCGAAATAATTCACTGAATTTTTTTATTCCTGGAGGAAGACGTGAGTGAAATTTTCGAGTTGAAGACATTTACTGCCTTGCTTTCAAATGTATTTAAATTGAACATTTTAATGTTATTTCACTATAATTAACAGATCTACTCTACCAACTAAATTAAAGTAATACAACTAAACTAAATGCCAACAAATTTAAAGTAAAGATTCTAAGAAACTAATATTAGCTAGATTTAAGTATCAATATCATATATCAACGATTTTTGTAGCTTGTAATGTAAAATATGCATGAAGAACTTCAAGTTTGTTGTGTACGCTATGATATCGTACACCAGCCTCCTCTGTCCCCTGTGGTGGACCTGCCCCCTGTCCTTAGTGGGGGACCTGCCCCCTGTCCTTAGTGGGGGACCTGCCCCCTGTCCTTAGTGGGGGACCTGCCCCCTGTCCTTAGTGTGGGACCTGCCTCCTGTCCTTAGTGGGGGACCTGCCCCCTGTTCTTAAGGGGGGACCAGCACCCCTTCCCCCAGCTGTTAACGAAGTTATCGAGCGTTCTGTGATCAATAAACGTACAAAGTGACGAGAAATCAACAAGGCGATCAATACTGCGCTGTCATTTCCGCTGTAAATGAAAAAGAAAATACTCCTGAATTTTATCACTTCTTGTAAAACTGACTGGCTGTCCGTGTACATATACAGTCTCTCCTTTATTCAACAATCTTTAATGCTTAGTCAGGAACTGCAATAACTGAGAAATTTTCTTATTATTTATTATATTTTTCCGTGCATCAGAAGTGTAGTGTGGTAGTTCCAGAAGTTATGCACGTTTGCCAAAACACACAATTTCTTTACTGTTTGGAAAAAATTAATTTTACGTGGACGATTGTTGAAGGTGGTTTGTTTCACTTTATATATCTATGTTGGCACAGAACCATGTCATCTACGCCAGTGGTCCCCAATCTTCGGGCCGCGGACCGGTACCGGTCCGTGGATCAAATGGTACCGGGCCACCCAAGAAACAATTATTTCCAGTTTATTTCCAGTGATGTATTTCCCTCGGGATTGTGTGACGTTCCATGGACGAAATGTAACCTGGGAACTGAACGGTTACGAGGGGGTTGTCAACCCCACGCCCTCCTCCCACTCCTCCTCCCTCATCGGGCCGCAGTGAAATTATCGAACGTTGACCGGTCCGCGGCGATAAAAAGGATGGGGAGCACTGATCTTCGGAACTCATGCTTCAAATTAAACGGCTGGAATATTTTCTTGATTTATGTGGTCACTAAACCACAATGAGATTCACTAGAAATTTAGTATTGAGAACTTTCTCTGAAAATGGGAAGATTTCCCAAAATGTTAAATTATTTACATTTGTTATTAAACTAAGTGTTCAGGACCTTAACACGTTGCCTGCGATTGCCTAGCTGGTGCAAATCTTTACTTTGTACACACAGTCACTAGAAAGCCTTGAAAAAATTATAGAACCTAACCTGAGCGACCCACCGGCGGGTCGTATCGCACTCAACGTGTTAATTTATGTCATTATTAACTCTTCCATAAATTAGACAATACTCGACACGTTATTGTGTACTGATACATTTTACACTTTGAATTTACAGTATTCATGCTGATGAATTGATAAAAACTTGTGGAATCCAAAAAAACAAAAACAGAGAAGCAATTTTTCAGTGAAGCAGAAGCTGAGGTCGCAATCATTATTTTTAATCTGAACTCGCATAGCTCAGTGACAGTGAGCATCAAGATGACATATGCATGGAGTCATCATCGTATGGTCTGAACAAACCGCAGACTCTCAGTAATCCGGTTTAGGGTTCAGTGAAATAGCCTTCACAATGATCCTGAGTTTGTCTCTGATCCAACAGTCCCAGCGCACGGCTGAAAACAAAAGGATGCTAAGAAACAACAAAAATTTAATGCGCTTTGGAAAAGGATCAGAAGAAAGTGACGAAAACAGAGGGATAAATACGAAACAAAATGTCAGAAATAAATTACTTGACAAATATCATTCAAGGTACGAAAAAATTCCCATTATTGTGTGTATGTTTCATCACTTACATTATAGATAACAGGTCATATGTGGAGCATTATTTACCAATTATAATTTATATAACAAGATTTTGGTTCATTGTGTTGTAGTGAACTAATTTTGGCCAATATATTCAGTAACTTGTGCATTTTACTGTTGAAATACATTACATGAGCAGCTCATTCATGTAACCCTCCCTCCTATCTCTGCACCTCCGTAGCCTCCGTAGCCTCCGTAGTTTTGTGCAGAATTAAAATAAACTAATACGAATTGTTTCATGAAATCGTCTTTTTTGCATAATTAAGATAAAAATAAGGAAGAGGCTTGTGCCAGGTGGTGGCTGGGGCAGCTGGTTCCTATTGAGACTAAGAGAAGCTGCTGGCTTATCTCTCATGTGCTGATAACAACCGTCTTATCAGTACACTTAAGACCCGTCCACTCTGTCTGAAGAATTGATGAATTTCTTTGTATTTTGATGTACAGTATCGATGTATTAATCCCCACAACTGTTAACTTGTCATTACTTCATATATTATTGTTTCATTCATTTTTAATGAATGGAAACTAGTTTTGTGGTCCATGCTCGTACATGTTCATGCAATGGAAGTTATTTATTTTAGAAAAGTCTTTTTCTGAATCTCTGATTAATACAAAACAGTACACAAAGTGAGTGAAAAAATGAGCACAAAATACTAAACAAAGTGAATACAGCGGACAGGAAAGGGTTGAACACACAAACTGGAATCTGAGACAGAAAAATTTATTGATAATCATAACATCTCGTATATAAATTATAGTAAGAGAAATAATGTCACTTAGTTTCCTGATAAGCCATTGAGGTATAAAAGGAGAAAATTGGGTTCATTCAAAAACTGAGTTAACCACAAATTTCCCTGAGCACGATACCCCAGCACGTGGCTGGGGAATTATTATTGAAGAAAACATGTCAATGTCGGCTCACTTCCGAACATTAACATGTTCATCAACAGCATTCAACAACGTCCATGAACGTCGAATAACATCCAACAACGTCCATGAACGTCCAATAACATCCAACAACGTCCAATAACATCCAACAACGTCTATGAACGTCCAATAACATCCAACAATGTCCATCCGTAGGAATAGATTGTTGGAGATTATTTTCCAGGGACTGTACAACAGCCTCAAAAATGTTTGTTTCGATAAGAGTTAATGCTTCATACATCTCCAATGTTTTCATAAGTGTTAGCATGCAACTTTCATGTGGTGCAAATACAAACAAGAACTAGACGATAACGGCATCTTCTTTCATGGAACAGAACTTAAATAATTGGCATGACTGGATTTTCATCTAATAATTGTTTCTCAAGATACTAAAATTTACGAGCGTTTTCAATCCATAAATTTTATTTTGCACTGGAGAATTAACGCTGATCTTCAAGCCATAAATTTGATTTTTGACTGTGTAGAATTCACGCGCATCCTCATCTACATTTTAACGACCATCTACCCAGCTCATCAATCTACCTGCCACCGTGTTTCCTGAGCTTCCTGGCCTGGTGAGGCATGTCTGCGGTTCCGGACTGGATATCCTCGATCAATTACAGTTTTTTATTGAATTCAAAGCTTGTTGTAGGCAGGCCTCGATTTTTTGCCTTGAAATCAGGGCTCCTCTGACCTGGCCGTAGCATTTAGAAGACTAGGACTCAGTTCTGAGTATTTGTGCGCTGAATTCATGAATCCATTTCAAATCGAAATTATTCATGAATGGTACTTTTTTGTGTGAAGTTTCAGCTCAAATTCATTTCGTGAGTAAAGTCTGAAATTTAAAAAATAAATAAAGTTTAAATGCAAAATCTAAGAAGAAAAGGATATTGGTTTAAATGACTGTAATAATTAATAACTGTTATAAATAACGGTTCCAGTTCATAAGTGTTATGAATAACTCTATCCAAGTAAATTCTTTTTGTTCTACTTTTCTACCTGCTAGACAGGCATAAATCTCTCATACCTACAATTGTTTTTTCCAGAGTCTGCTTGGAAAAATTATTTTCAATTACCGAATTACCGACTGACGGATTTATAAAGCCAAAATTGACAAATTTTTAACCCGTGCGAACAGCGACTTGTAAATCCGGTAACTTGGATCATTTTTGCTCTAAAAACCTGAAACGATTGCTGACGTCGTTTAAATTATGATTCTTATTTCACTAGTTCTAATAGTAGTTTAACTAAATATTTGCATCACTTCGTTGCATATAAATATATATTAGTTAAGTTGAATGCGTGCACTTCTGCCTGGTGCCTAGTCATCATTAAGCACAGCCAGCGTCCGTACAAGCCTCTCTACCTCATTCAAGTCGCACCACAGAGGACGGAAACAGTCGCTGGGAGCAGCATCACTAGTCTTAAGATGTTAGTCTTAACAATTGAAAACCCGATGCCCACAAATGCACTGCATACTGTCTCAGAAACAAAAATTTGTTTTAGTTTGTTCTGTAGGACCATCGTCTGAAAGTATTAGAGCTAAATGCGTTTCATTGTCTGGACTGCGGAGGAAACAGCAACACAAGGCTTTCAAGGGACAAGAGGAGGTCTGTTCTCTCTCAAGGAAATACTCTATTTTCTGAGAAACTCCTCCGTCTATCCTTTCTGAAGGATTCTTTGTTCAACTTGAATCAACGGGCGTTTTTACTTAAGATTCCGTCACATTTACAGGAGTTTCTAGAGCAGAAATTTTTAGAAACATTGCCGCTTTGAACTTGCCAAGAGTCTATATCCTTAAGAAGCAAAGCACGCACTCAAAAATACAACGATGTTGAGTGGCTGATTTATTCTAAACAGGAAGTTTTGCAACTGCATTACGCATTGAATAAAAGTATAATTTGAGTGGCTATCCTCTGAGATATTAGAGTATATCTATATTAGTATAACTTCCGTGGTACTCAAGGATTATATTTTCTGTAAAGTTCTTTAAGTTTTCCAGAAAAAAGATGTTGGGAAATGTTTTAGATTTATCACGTATTCACTATTTCATTAAATCAAAATACTCGTTATTCCTCCCAAGTTAGAGCTGATGAGTTGATAAAAAATTATGGAATCCAAAGAAATTACTTATACTTCATTCAAGATCTCAACTGCAAAGTTGTCACATGTTTTATAATAGCTCTCGAGATCATAACTGCTGAGTTGCAACAGTTCTTCAGCAGGTAGAAATGATCGAGATCACAATTGCAGTGTTGTAACATTTCTTAAAGGAAAGGTTAAGCAGGTAGCAATTTGTTAACCCTCTTACGGTTTTTAAACCGTCCATCGCATCGTAATCTGAGCTGCAAGGTCTAGCTTTACAACGACCATAAAAGCGCTTCCGTTACTCGTGAAGTGTTACTTCAGTTTTTATTCGCATTTTCTTTGATTTGAAAGGAAAAACTGACCGTTAGAGATCTTCATTTTGTAAGTTCTTCTTACAAACGGCTGTCGGATTAATGCCCTCCATTTTTATGGTAATCCACAGGGGACAACAGAGGGATCAAAAAAAGACTGCAATGAAATTGAACGATTTGTCATTCAATCTTTTAAATTAAGAAGCTGATTCAAAAAATTGATTTTTTTATTACACAAATTCATTATAGAATATGTGTTCTAAGTAGAGAAAATTACGATTAGGACGGACATTTTCTAGGTCAGGAATTCGAAGCTACATAGTTTTCTCTGTGTTAATTTTGCTCTCAGTTTTTCCTATTAACCAATGTTTAAGCTGATAATGAACGAAAATATAATCTATGGCATAAATATGCTTCAAAATTCATGTCAGAGATCATTTCCACACTTAGTAGTAGATATTCATACCTACTCTTGATACTCATGAGTCACATCAAGGATGCTTAATAAATTGCTTCCAACAACGTGTTTCCATCAACATTAAGACTGCTTTATAAACTGCTTCCATGAATGCGTTTCCGGTTGTGCTGCTGCAGTGCATTAACGATTGCTCCCAAAAGAACTTGCCAAGAAAGACCACTAAACCGTTACGGAGGATAAAAAGACTGTAAATAAAAGGTTGTAAACCCTTCTATTTAAGTGCTACAACCTCTTGCCCAGCTACGCAGCCGAGATCAGAGCTTTAACTGACAGGTTTTAACGGTTCTTCTGAGTGCTTTTATCACAATCTACAGCATGGGAAACCATGAGGAAGCTTTCAGGAGAAGAAGGAAAGCGTTCAGACAACCTAGGTGTATTCTGTGTATGAGTAGTAGTAGTGGTAGGATATAACGAGGGTGCAGACACGTTCGAGTGGGAGATTAGTGGAAATGTGTGTGAGAAATATCATGAAATGACGATACAGAAATATTAAAATTTCTGCGCAGCGAGAAATAAACAATTGTAAAACAATTTAAAGTTACTCGAAAAGAAGCCAGTAAATAAGATGATTAATGATGAAAAAAGTATCCTGTATATTATGAATACCCATTAGAGAATAAGACATAGTACACTGTAAGTAACCATAAACTTATAAGTAACCAGTAGATTAAGAGTAACAAGACGATTATAAATAACTGTAGATTATAAGTAACAACTGTGTTATAAAAATCCGATAATGCAGATTTGTATTAAATTTAGGAAATGTCAGTATTAGAAAACTTTCAGCTATAGTAACTAAAACTAGAACTTTGAATAAAGCCTTTTGAAGGTATAAATTTTGGTATAAAATAGGAAAAATCCAGTTATATCACAAAAAAATCAGAATAGAGTTTGTGTAAAATTAATGGGAATGCCTGGGTTCCTTGTTAAAGAACATCAAAAAAAGGCATCAAAATTTCCTGCAGAATCAAATAATGATGAGAAGATTGATGATTTCCTTGTCACACGCAAGGAAATCACCAAGATGTGACAGAAGAATGAAATTCAATACAAATTTAAGATAATAACTTGAAAAATATAACATGTTTGTTGCATTGCTTGCTCTCTACTGCCTTATTCTATTATATTTAAATTCTTTTTCCTTTTTAACTCTGACGATGAGGTGTGATGAGAAAATTGTGTAATGCATCATACCGTGTAGATTATCATGTTTCATACTGTGTAGATTGTGTAATGTATCATACTGTGTAGGTTGTGTAATGCATCGTACTGTGTAGATTGTCATGTTTCATACTGTGTAGATTGTGTAATGCATCATAATGTGTAGATTGTGAAATGTATCATACTGTGTAGATTGTGTAATGCATCATAATGTGTAGATTGTGTAATGTATCGTACTGTGTAGATTGCGCAATGTATCGTACTGTGTAGATTGTGTAATGTGTCGTACTGTGGAGATTGTGTAATGTATCATATGCATGCACTGTAAATAAAATACAATAAATGGTTCATATACTGTACATGATGTACGATACATACTATATATAGTGTGCATAGTGTATAAATTTCTGGTACTTCTGGAAGCACAGACGCTGTATGACGACTGAGCAACTGGACGACTAAGCGAAGGGTTCAGTCTCCTGTGCTGGCTTGCCAGTTGTTCGTGAGAGCAGAGAGAGGCAGAGAAGGATGTGGTTTCCGTGATGACAGAACTTCTGCAAACAGAAGAATAACTCAAAGAAAGACATGACTGAGAGGAAAGACTAGAATGACAAGAAAGACAAGAAGGCTTCGATTGAAAAAATAATAATAATAAAGAGTAAGTAATATACGTCTAAAAAAGACTCATTTTCAGTGTGTGTGTAAAATGTAGAGTGAAATAGTATAGCGTTCTTTTTGAATGTTAGTGCTGTTCAAAGAAAAGTGACATAAACATAAACAATCTTCCATACAAATAGCTAATTCATTTAAAAATTAAACGACGTGGGGGTTGAAAATTCAACATTCAATAGCTAACTTAAAAAAACATTCACTCATTGGGGTGGTTAAATTTTATACACAATTAAAACAGGATTTTAATGGGAAAACGAAATAACAAACACATAAAACGAATAATTTTTCCATAACTATGCACAAATCTGAAATGCAGCGAGTATTGAGTAGCTGTAACACGAGCAACTATACAAGCAGCACACGGACGACAGAACAGCCTGGAATGAGGCTGGAACATTGTGTTTCAGGACGCGTGTAGGAGCTGGAACAGCAAAGGCAGCTGTTCTCTGCCACGCTCACGTGTTCTTGCTGGAATGTTCCCACGTACTGCGAGCTCGTCCGTGTACGTGTGTGTACGTAACATTGCATGCACACATCACTGTTTGTATGTATTGACGAGTAGGGTTGTGTGTATGGTTGGTTATATAGTTGACGACATGGTGGTGTATACATGATTGTCTGTATATTGGTTGGTGCATGGCTGTACATTCATACATACATGGCTGTACATGGTTGTAGAACATTGGTTAGTGAAGCAATATATTATTTTCTACTTACATCCCTGATGTTCTTTCGTATATTCATTCTTACTCAACCGACCAAACTTCTGGACGAAGGAGAAATACACGACTTCTACACAGCCTCAAAGTCTTTGTCTTTATTAATTTGATTTCACGTTTTCTATTTGTTAAGTTCCTTAGCAAGTTAAGTTTTGAAAGTTTAAGATTTATTTTTTAAGTTTCTAATAGTCTACCATTTTTCGAATATCTTCTCTGTCATGTACACATGTTTAAACTATTTATAGATAAATCTTAGGTACAAAAAAAATATCGGACTGCGGGCGCGAGCCAGAGGCAGCTTCAGCTTCCAAAAGCAGGCAATTGAAAGGAAAATATTTCGACATAATGCTCCTTTGAACTGGTGACAACGTCTACCTGGACCTCCGCAGCCCCTCCACTTCAATACGTGCGCGTGAATCTCACATGACCGTTGAAATGTAAGAATCCTCCCTCCCTGGTAGCATTGCGCGGGGCTTCATGAAGCGTGGCTCCCATGAAGTGTGGGTCCCATGAAGCGTGGCTCCCATGAAGTGTGGGTCCCATGAAGCGTGGCTCCCATGAAGCGTGGCTCCCATGAAGTGTGGCCCCCATGAAGCGTGGCTCCCATGAAGCGTGGCTCCCATAGAGCGTGGCCTCCCATGAAGCGTGGCTCCCATGAAGCGTGGCTCCCATGAAGCGTGGCTCCCATGAAGCGTGGCCCCCGAAATACAGTGAGCCCCTGTCATTGTTACCTTTAAGTTGTTCCAGCAAAACAAGCATGTGTCTCATCAATTTTCATGAGAACGCATTTGAAAGCATTGGAACCCCAGGCATTTGCTTCCTGCTATGCTGCCCGAGCAAATGTTTTCCGAGAGCTGTCCTGCAAGAAGTGAATTTTGTTGTAGAAACCAAGAATAAAAAATCGAATGCTGATACTGCTCGGCCCAAAATTCATTGATTCATCAGTAATATGCACGACAGGGACTCTTAATCATCGATAATCTACGATAATCATCGGATGTGCAACGGAAAATACTCATCGTAGGACTATCATTGTCCATAGTATCATATACTATCCATCAATCGGTTTTTTATTAACAATTATGCAATAAAATCACTTATAAAGCATATGGAGATACAGAAATTATAGATTCTGTAATACATAGTATAATCTTCTCTGAGCACCAATTAAATAGAGGAAAAACAGTGACAGCGTTTATTCACGGTAAATTAAATGAAAATAATTAAACTTCCTACTCAAATTCAGAGCATCTAATAAGTATTGATGGATGTTGGCCTTCGTTCCCTAATGTCTGAAGTTCAGCTGAAAATTGATGATGGCTGAGTAGGTGTTCACTGAGTAGATTTATAGAATTCCACCCTGAATTTCAAAATCACTAAGGTAGATTCCGAAAATTACACGTAAAGGAACTGATTAAGTTTGTCCTTAAACGATTCGATTTCTTATAAGTTTTGATGCAAGAACATTAGATGATTAGGTTTATAACTGCTCTACACAAGAAATGCCTCGGAAATCTGGTAGTACTCAAAATTAGCAGGATTTATTCAAAACGTAGCCTTTTGCTCAGAAGCTGCCACGTGCCATTCTAACTTTACTGCTGAAAGGCATCTGTCTGACAACTCTCAGTTTTTATCATATAGAAGAAAATTTGTTGCCTGGAGTAAGTATTTGGGGATAGATTCCTTATTGTACTCGCCAAACAGAAACCATCTTTGTTCCCATTGGGAATTTATGTAACAGAATGCGGTCCACTGAACAAAAATGAAATGGGTCTAGAAAAATGTAAAAAAACTGTGTGTTTGTAATGAAATTATTTATGAAATATGATTCAGAATTTTATTGTCCAAATTGTTGCTTTTAACGAATATTTTACAATTTTATAAAGCGAAAACTTGTGAAACAGCTTAAAAATGAGCACCTAGATGAAATTTTCAAACTTTCATCAGAAAAATGGATCTTGAGTACCCTTTATTCTAGGAAATTTCATTTAAATTCTCGGAGTAACCAAGATCATAAGCGTAATATTTACACTAATAAACATTACATCAAATATACATTAAGTATCTTGAAGCTCGTCTGTGGATGGAGGAATTAACAAGGTGTCATGAGAAACAACCATTCCGGCCCGGCCTCCCTCTTTCTCTTCCTCATTCACAGCTCTGTACGTCACAGGAGGATATCAGGTAGACGCTGGAAGCAAAATCACCAAATTTATTTCCAGGAGCCCACCTGGGAACGCGTGAGAGAACGAAGGCACGCTTCCCACCGCCCACAATGCAAGGCCCAAGCACTTCAATGGATCCAAATGCGAAAACGGTTGGTCGCTCAACGTCCTGCAGCTGGCGTATGCTCAGTAGTCTTTGTGTTGGTCTGTTCTCGTGGAAATTAACGTACAGAAAATTATTTGAAAATAGGAAGCTCGTTTTCTGCTCCGCTGGTGCTTACTGTTCGGTTTGTTGCTGTTCTGAGATTCCTGTTCATGTGTGGGGAGTAAAACACGTAGAGTTTACGCATGCCATCACATTCCAGGTAAGTTTTTACGAAGTTCCACGTTTTCTTGCGTTAGAGACTTCAATACATCTTAAGAAATAATCCACGAGCCAACTCATAAGTATTTCAGTATATCACTATTCAATATTGAACTCAAATCACTAGCAGAAGTTATTTATGATGAACACCCTTATTATCACCATGATTATCAATGCTTTGATTCACATGTCCAATGACGTTGAAAAAATTAGTAATCATAGAACCCATAATGAACTAGATTTTTTATAGACTGTGATCCTCTGTCTTTCCACGACAGTCATTGCAAAATATTATGCACGTTTGATGTACCTAATGATTATTTGAGATTGATTTTTTCGAAAAAATAATAGAAATAAATACTCCTTTGTTGAAACTTACCCCATTCGAGCGAAATAAAAGTTATAAGTTTGACGCAATAAAATTAAAAGACCTCTCACATCATACGAGTTTTCTCTCAGTTCTCACAAGTTCTCTGTTTTTGTAGCGCAATGCAAGCATTGATTTTTATGTACTTAACTTAGTTATGGAAAATTAGGTAGAAGGACATCCTTTCTACCCATAAACGTACTTTTTTAAGTAAAGTCATTTTTGGTAACATTCCTTCAAAGTTATGAAAACTATAGTCTTCAGTTTCGCTTGTTTCAGTCCCTCAAAAAATAAGCTACATCAACACTTTTTTATTATAATTATTCAATTTAAGTCATTTTTTGTGGATTTGCGGTCGACTACTTTTTCGATCAGAATTATTCAGCTCCAAGCAGTTTTTTTTGGCAGCAATCAATCAAAGTTTTCCCCGGTGCAGCACGAGATGCACGGCTCTCTGTACTGGAAGGCAACGCTCTCTATTTTCTCCAGCAGCTACGATGAATTTTTTGTTCCAGGGTGTTTTTCAGAAACGCTCTCCCAACGTACATGAGCTTTTGTAAATGTTGGTGTGTGCGTTGGAAAAGGTGGGAGGGAAAAAGTACGCCACATGCATGAACGCAACTTAAGAGCAGGATCTGAAGCGTGACTCAGAGCAAAAACTTCAACTCTTTTCAATGCCAGAAACCGTTACATTCCCAATAGTTATTTGCTGATAAAATAAATATATACACTACTACGTTAAATTGAACTTATTTATATAGTATGTATTGATAAGAATGTGCGTACATATTTATTTGCCTTCATTGTAGTTAGTTTATTCTAATTATGAACATACGTACTCGTACTTCTACTACATCCTACATATGTATATACAGGAAACAAATATGAAATGGTCATATTTGCTTATTCTAATTGGAGAGGAAGTCAGTGTAAGGCCAATTTGAAGATACAGTCTCGTCATGTCGGGTGGCTTGGTCATGACGGGTGGTTTAGTCATGTCGGGTGGTTTAGTCATGACGGGTGGTTTAGTCATGTCGGGTGGTTTAGTCATGTCGGGTGGCTTGGTCATGTCGGGTTGCTTGGTCATGTCGGGTTGCTTGGTCATGTCGGGTGGTTTGGTCATGTCGGGTGGCTTGGTCATGTCAGGTGGTTTGATCATGTCGGGTGGCTTGGTCATGTCGGGTAGTTTGGTCATGTCGAGTGGTTTGGTCACGCCAACAGTGCTGGGAATTGTGTAGCGGTGGGAATGGGAATCACAGACTTCGCCCCTCGCGGTCACTGGAATGCTAACCCTTAGGAATGTAGGAATGGCACACCGTCAATGGGAATTCTTTGAATCCATTTGAGCGCAAAAGAAATGATGATCAGCTTTGTTCTGTAAGCGAAGTCCTTCCAAACAAAATTCTTGAGATGAATAGTCAGGCAAAACATGAAACGAAGGTAGTGTTAAAATTAACTCTAGCTGCTCTTTCATTTATACTTTGAATTAGTAATTATTATTATGGATCATACTCCTTTCATACTTCCACTTTACAAATTTCATATTATATTTCTTTGATACTTCCACTTTACAAACTTCATATCATACTCCTCTTATACTTCTACTTAACAAATTTCATATCATACTCCTTTTATATTTCTACTTTACAAACTTCGTATCATACTCCTCTCACGCTTTTACTTTACAGAATTCATATCATACTCCTCTCATACTTAACGAACTTTATATTTTCTTTATTCAACATAATTGTGCTTTTGCTTTCAGCTTACACGTATGTATGTCTCTTCATATAATCAGTTATATTGTTTTAATAATTACATTGTAGAAAAACGAAAGTTTCTCACTTTAGATATTTTTCAGCATATAAAATCTCCATGAAACGAGGAAAATAGAAACTGAGTCACCAGCTGTGCGGTTCCATAACATTTTTCAACATGAGTTTGCTGACTGACTGCTGCTTCACTACTCCCATAACGCGAGCTGAAAGTGGAAAGCTGAAAAAAAATTCATTGCAGTAAAGAGCCAGGACTTGAGATCGCAACTTGTGAAATTTTGTGTATTTTGTTTTTTGTTTCTTGTTTGTCGTGTTTGCGCGTGCGCGACACACGTGACACACGGTGTCTTGAAACCCGAGTCCCCCCGTGGACGCTGGGGGAAATTGGGGAAGATGGAAGACACGGGGAGAGACGGGGGAAGACGGGGAAAAACGAGGGAAGACCGGAAAAACAAGGGAAAGAAGGAAAAGTGAGGGAAAAGAAGGAGCAAGGAGTGAATGAGGAGAAAGGAGTATAAAAGAATTAAAAGGAGTGTTATAAAGGAAGAGAGGGAAAAGAGAAAGGAACGGAAAAGTGAGGAAAAGAAGGAAAAGAAGTGGCAAAGAGAGAAAAGTTTGAATAGGTTTAAAAATATGAATAATTTGCTTTCCAAGCCTACATTTTCTAGGAAATTTGTAAATTTTGTTGTAAACGCAGCGTGTGCAGCAGCACAGATGTTCTCTCAGAGTGGGGAGATAATTAAAAATTATCCTCGTGTCTGTGATCCCGAAATGCAATAAAATTTTGAGTTCTGTTGGCCCGAAGCTGAATATTGTGTATCCGAAATTATTCGTAATAAATATGTTAATTTAGAGTTAGAGGACGTGATGCGACTTACGTAGCATTATTTGTGAGTAAACTCTGTAGAGTTTATGAATTTGTGAATACACGTGGGATGACAGACGTGCACACACGCACGTGGGATAACCGACATGTGCACACAAACACGTGGAATTACCGATGTGTGCACATAAACACGTGGGATAACCGACGTGTGCACACAAACACGTGGGATTACCGATGTGTGTATATAAACACGTGGGATGACGGATGCACACACAAACACGTGGGATGACGGATGCACACACAAACACGTGGGATGACGGATGCACACACAAACACGTGGGATGACGGATGCACACACAAACACGTGGGATGACGAATGCACACACAAACACGTGGGATGACAGATGCACACACAAACACGTGGGACAACAAACACCAACTTCACCAAGCGAGACTGCAGGCGTGCGACGTGCATGCCAGGGCGGACGTGAGACTCATCCACGTGCAGTCACGTGCACCCACGTGCAATCACGATGCGCTCTCACCAAACTACGTGCGCTGCATCGCGTGTAGATGGACACACCCAAAATTATTCTACTTTTCAACTCGTTTCCTACCTGGAATTTGCCACTGGTTTCTCGTCACTTTATTTCACTGGAATACACGACAATATTTGACGATATTAGGTGTCACTAAAACGAAGATAATATGAACAATAATTATTAAAGTGTATTTCTTTACCGTCAATGCATCAGATAATTTTGTATAGACAATGTACTGCATCAAATAAAACATATTTGAAATGTATATAACAATATGAATATATACATATTTCTATTTGATCAGGAGAGCAGCGCATGAAATATTTATGAAAACACTTAAACTGCGTACAAAATACTGGAAATGAACGTGATGTTTCATACCTGAATAACTGTTAAAATTATAGAGCTGAACTTCATCTATAAAGTAAAGATCAGAGCTGCTAGATAGCAAAGCAATTCGTTTTTTTCAAGCTAGAGGTATTGAGAAAATTTTAAATAAGAATTAATAAAAGGACACTTACAATTGCATTAATTTTGGTTGAAATTACATGTATGAGATCTGATTTGAAGAGCTTGAATAAAACGATAATAACCTGCATGATTTTACTGTAGAGATAAATCTCACCTTGTTCTCTAAAAACATTTTTATTAATATTGATTTATTTAATATTAATATCTTCATTTGTAAATTGAACAATTTCATTGATGCCCGTGTGCACAGATACGTGGCATGCTGTATTATGAAAAATAGCAATCTTGAAAAAATAAAATACCGAATTGTTTCCAATAATTCACTAAATTCAAAAGGGAGGTTTCTATCCTACATCTTTGAAAAATGAAAACTTTGCAAGTTTCTCCAACACATTTGAAAGCTGCGTCATTAAGACAATACATATCAACTAGAAATGCAATTAGCCGTTTCCTTACATTTCCATTAGAAGTAAGATGAAATATTTTCTAGACTATGTAACATACTTCACTGAAAAAACTGGAATCATTCACTGCACAATATGAATATGTAATTTAATCGGTACTAAATGTACTTCTGCCATAACGTTAGCTAAGTTGTAATTTTAACGCATAGATCCTTGAATGGTGTATGGAGGAAGGTTAAAGGCAATAATAAAGTCTCCATAATACAAGAATAAATAAAATTCAGAGGGAAGAAGTAGCAGACCTCAAGTATTTCAGGCACAGACACCCCTTTAGGAAGCAGATATTTACTGCCTGTCCACGGAGATGTAAACGGAGTCAGGGGTTATTTAGAGCTCAGAGTCTAACACAGGGGGTCCCTCAAGGCTCTGTCTTAAGCCCTTTTTGTACACACTCTCTCTCTCTCCAAGATGAACCGTTCAGGGGGTAAGGCTTTGTGTATAAACAGAGCATAACCTAGCAAAGCAAATTGTTGGATAGCAAGGTACAGCTAAGAAATTTTGTCAGCTCTTTTAGTGAATGATACGTACAGAGGAGGAATAATCCGTGAATGATCGTCATGCTGCAATGCTAGATGCAGTCACTATTTTATTATATTTAGATTTTTTATTTTGAGCCTTTAAGAGGCGTATCGAGAGAAATATTTAGCTCGATTTTTCGCAGACAAAAAGTCAAATTTCACTTTAATATTGTCGACCTATACTGCTCACAAACTAGTTTACCTTTGTTCTTTTCGATGAACTATTATTTACTGTACAGCTCTTTCAAAGAATAACTAACTATTGTATGCAGTTATTCTTCCTGTAAAGTCAAAACTAAGTGTTCATTTATAAGCCTACTTTTACTTCCCCAATAATAAATCTTGCAATTGTATTTTGTTGCACAAACTGGAACATTATTAACAATTAAGTTAGGTCACGACAAGTCCCATGAGTATTTCAGCTTTTTACTCATTGTTTGTTTTGAATTTTGAGTTATGCAGGTCATATAATTGCACGTGACTTAAAAGGTTAATTTATGTGAGGAATATGACATATGAAGATCATTGGAGAATGAGTCAGAGTATGACATTCGAAGATCACTTGAGTGAAGTAAGGGTCTAACATATGAAGATCATTGGAGAATGAGTCGGAGTTTTCCCACATTCCCAGATCCGCAAAGTTAGAATGAATCCACCGTTTCTGTAAGCAATATTTTTTGCATGACCTCTGCATCGGAACATGGTCATACAACGCCGAATGAAAACCTAATTATTTCCTCTCATTCATATATTTCCTGCCACTCCGCACCCAAACAGTTGCAGAAAACAAAATTTGACGCGTTTTCTGTGGAGATATTAATGCTGAAAGACATGGGGAAATATCACTTCTCATTATTGAACTTGACGTTTTGAATGAAAAAAATATTTTGGACGCAAAAAAGGAGAGAGTAAATTATTACGTTTTAAAATTGGTTATCCAACGATTAGATCTTAATTCTAGATTATTAATTTCATGTAGAATTTTTTCAGGCCACAGCCTCTTACGCAAAAAACTGCTTAGAAAGAAAATATAACATATTTACTGCCCTTTGTGTGCAGCACGAAAGAGAGAGAGAGAGAGGAGGAACCCTAAGAGTCTAAGATTCCCCTGGTCGTCTCATTGACTGAAGATGAACGCCTGCTATACAAAAGAAGGCAACCAGGCACGTGCTGAGCTGCTCCACCGTAACTAACTTTGTTAAACACATTTTTCATTCGAACGAATCTATAACATAAAGCTTTGAGCGCGCTTTAAAGATGGCTACTGCTATTTAAATGAGAAATTGTACTCCAATTTCTCAGAAAAAGTAACTCAAAATTTTAAAAGCTGTACGGGACGTAGCTTCGTGGACGCTCTATTTTGTGCACAAGCAGATGTGCCTCTGTGCGCATGTGCCACATCCCGGAGCAAGTTCCTCTCTGCTTCATACATTTCTTTGGCAAGTCTTCTTCATAAATTCCTTGCTCTTCCTGCGTTTTTTCATGGCCACTGTCCCGTTGCTTAGGTGTTCAGTTACGGCCGTGAGCGCCTCGTCAAATTAAACTGAGATGTACTTCCAGTATGAAGCGTAATTGCTGCGTTCGTTTACAAAAACATTAACAAGGAATGTATGAGAGGGGAATAATTTTGCATAATTTCAACCGACAGAAAAGCATTAAAATTCATTCTAGTGTTTTAGTTTTTTCATCTTATACTCGATAAAATTACATCCACGAATGGTGCACTACTCGAAGGAGCAGTGAACAAAAACTGTCAAACGTTTTATTCCATATTAAGCCAGAGCCATTACAATGTAAAAAAATAGAAAAAATCTTTAATACTAAAATTCCTCACAATATTTGGATCAAAATTGTGATCACTGAATTCAGCAAAACGGCCTAAATTGAAAGGAATAGATGAACAATCGTGAAGGAAGTTTTTCCACGTCGATAGTACGATATTGCAACGCTTTGTGTGTCACCAGATCTCCAGATGAAAATGCTTTTTATTTATACTCTCGGTTTATTTGAAGTGAAAGATTATGTTGCGATGCATGGTTCTTTTCAGAGATTACACAAAACACAGTTCTAGCAATCAATACCATAATTTCATAAATGTTGAGTGTAGTGATGGACATCACTACGCATGACTTTAATGAGATTTGCTGTACATACTTATGCGACATGATTCTTCTATCTTTTGTTATTTATGTGTTTATATTAAGAGTTTTAAAAAGCTATGTATTGTTTCTCTTGGGCTTCAGAAAGAATTAATGACAATGAGTACTGACAACATTTACAACGAATTCTCTGCTACAAAATCAAATTAATTATAAATCATCTTAGTACGTCAACTAATTAAGTTATACATAACGCTTGCATAGGATAATAATAAGATAAGAAATAAAACTGCACTAGTAGTTAGCCACCGATTGCTCATTGGAGTGTTCAATTCCCACATAGAGTGCGTATGTCTCGAACCTAATCTATTCTTAAACTCTGTTCAAAAACTAGATCTTCATCGAGCTCATTGAAGTGCCCATACGAGCCTCGACTTCAAGCTCTAGCACAGAGGACGGGAAAAGTTGTTTGAAGCATCATCTCTACTCGTAATACGTGAGTATTAAGAATTGATAATTCAATGTATCTTAACTGCATACCTGTTTTGAAATAAAGTTCATTTCTTTCATTCATTGAATAGAGAACTGTGACCTGCCACACCAAACTCTGTAGAGAGGTCAGACGCAAACACCACTATCTGTGAAAAAAATTACCTACAGTATATTGTGTCTCTTTAACAATATTCAGTTTACTGCTTTTACTATTCTTTTTTGACACCATACTGATATATCTAATAATATATTTTAAAAAAGAGCACAAAAGAGGAAAAAATTTGATTGCTCACAACTAATTCCTGCTACTTTTTCTGAAATGAAACTTAGCGTAAGTTTGGTTTGGTGAAAGCATCGTTCGGGCAATCAGTGTGGTCGTATCGGGATGTCCGGTTACGACAGCTTCGTCCGGGAACTAAGTATACAGGGTGGGCTAAAAGTAGGGTTACAGTTAACACTTAGACAGATAATGAAGTAACTGTAACCCTACTTTTGGCCCACCCTGTATATTTGATAATCGAGACTTGTTTTTAAACAAATGTTCGCAAACCACTTTGGTCAAGAAAGGAGTTTTTCGAGGACCGTGGTAGAGCTGTGAGAAAAACTAAATGCAAACTCTAGCCTGAACTCTTAACTGTCCCAGGACCTTCTTGTGTTTCCATCAGAGACGTCCTGCGTACAGAAAAATTAACTAATTATTTTCTTGCGCGTGAATTTAGTTTATGATTGATTTTTTCAATAAAATACGCTATCGATGACAGATGTGCTACCTCCTGCAGGTGTTCGTTGTCTGCTTCTACAAAGCTCTGTGTAGGACTAGAGACGGTATATATTTGGGGTATTTATAAAGAAAATCTAATAAAATTCTTGAATGAGATAAGTAAATACCCTGGATAGCTCTCCAAATTTGTAACATTTGATAGTCGGAAGCGTAAATGCAGGGTATCACTAAAACATGTCTTCACTCTCTGACAGCCAATACTCATATTTTGTTTTAATTTCGGCGTTTATTGACATAGACACGAATCTTATAGTTAAATTAAAGAAAATAGGATTAAATTTAGGTATATATAAAATATATCAATATTCTCCAAGTTTTAAAACAAGAATTGCCAAATTTTAGCTTAAAATTTATGTGTTGTGCTAACATAAGTATTATTTATCTCATATGCACGCTCACTGCAGGTTGTGCAGGTGGAGCGCAGGTGCTAAAGATGTGGTGTAATGCAGCTGGTGTGGTGTACATAAGTGGTACAAGTAGTACAGGTGGTATAGATGACGCAGGTGTAGTGCAGGTGGTGAAGATGGCGCAGGTGCAGTGTAGGTGGTGAAGGTGGCGCAGGTGTAGTGCAGGTGGTGAAATTGGCGCAGGTGTAGTGCAGGTGGTGAAGATGGCGCAGGTGTAGTGCAGGTGGTGAAGATGGCGCAGGTGTAGTGTAGATGGTGCAGGTGCAGTGTAGGTGGTGAAATTGGCGCAGGTGTAGTGTAGGTGGTGAAGGTGGCGCAGGTGATGGACGTTTAGTACGGGGCTTCCAGGAACGTCGTTCATTTGTAGAACAAAAAAATTACCAACACGATTATTTACAAGTAAGCGGACAAAGATCTAAGACTGGCAGGTGGTACTAAGGCAAGACGCTGCCACTACACGGCCGCCTCCTTGTGGTTGTGTGGTGTCTGGTAGCTCGTCCCATGAGACTACTCTCAAGCCATCATAATTAGCTCACTAGCTTTCCTTCACAACTTGATCCGCTTGTTTAGGGCGTACATCATGAACATATCACGATTTTATATTGAATAAAGAGAAGTTCGCCAGGTGTGTATTTGCATCACAACAATTCAGTACGCGTACAATAACTGCAATTATAGTACGACACACTTGTTTTTGAGGCAAATAAATTTAAAACAAAGACTACTATTATAGTAGTCCTTGATTTAAAACTAAAGCCAGAATGCAAAGCTTCAGACATATATATATATATATATATATATATATATATATATATATATATATATATGTAGCCCTTTCCTTTTCCTTTTCCTTTTTATATATATACATGTATATATATGTAGCCCTTTTCGTCTTTTTGAACGGTCTTACAAGAACAAGATCACGGATGCTTCAGTTATATGGTTCTGATAATGTGCATACGAATGCAGTTTCATAAGTGTAAGAGAAAATTTATAGAATGAACGTATTATTATGAGAAGATTGGACATGTGTGATCAAAGTTTATAGGGAAAACCATTTTTGTTACATTTATTAAGATAATTATGCTGGTAGATGTTTTCTTTGTTTGCTTTTGTTACAGTATTCTCTACAACCTGCTGGCACTAGAAAAGAGTGGCAATTATGGCGCATTTGATGTGTCGAACGCCGAACTCACATCTGCGACTTGTTTTTGGCAGATTAATTTTCAATGCACAGTGAAAACTCAAAAAAGTCAATGCCTCTGAAGGTATGTAATTATGCATAATGTTTTTCCGTTGGCATTGGTTTCATTAGTTTTAGGTTTGTAAGCAAACTTCGTGGACGAGCAAATCCGCACCAAGACGTAAGTTTCAGCAAGAATTCAGTCATAGCACCAACCGCTCCTTCTGTCTGTGTACAGCTGCTCACACACGTAGTGTGGTAGCTACAGCTGTTCTGCAGCTGCTGCTACTGGAATGCTCGACCAGCTGCGGGAGGGGTGTTAGTGGAGCCCGCATCTGGTTTTATGAATACTTGTATAGTAAGCATCTGGTGTCAAGGATACCCGTGGCACGAGCATCTGATATCACGGATACTAGTTCCGTAGTTGTAAGACCGTCTAAAAAGATGAAAAAGGTCATAAATATATATAACCAGTAATTATATA
>VCRD01004715.1:22623-42121 GCA_006783055.1 Trinorchestia longiramus
ATATATATATATATATATATATATATATATATATATATATATATATATATATATATATATATATACATATTTAGTTCTGTATGCACCTGGGGATACGAATATGCATGGTGCGGGCATCTGGTATCACGGATACTAGTCCCGTAGACATCTGGTATCACGGATACTAGTCCTGTAGACATCTGGTATCACGGATGCTTAGGTAACTAGGATTACCAGCCACAACGCTTGCGTCAACGCCACGTGCAGCTGCGAAATTCTGCTCTCATGTGGGCGTTGCTAGAGGCCCTTATAATCACTAACAAAAGTACTGGAATATTTCACAATATATGTATGCTGGTGTCCTTTCAATACTTTTTATCTTCGAGTTTTGTTTACGCTTAAATAAACCTCCCAAATTTTGTGCGTAAATGATTATAATAAAGTATGGGACAAAAAGGGACTGCGATGGGAAATACCTAAAGGCCTGTTGAGAAGGATTCTCGTGCTTCCAGAAGCCGGACAATATAACTGAAATCGATGTAAGACTTTACGCTGCAGTTCTTAGATCCCATTTGTGCAATGTGATGGATGTTGAAACGAGGAACGCAGTGACGCTAAAGCTACATTTATTGTGAATTTTAGACAAAAAATTAGCTTTTAGGTGGGCAAGAGACTACAGAGCATCGTATTATATCTTGCTTTTGCGTACTGTCTTGCTCATGAAGTAGGATCCTACAGCAAGTCTCCACATTAAATGACGGTGATTATTACTTAAAGTTGAACATTATTCCTCAGCGATGGACGCTGAAACTTGGCTGATGTCTTGCCCTCAATCGAGGGGGGCTCCCGAACTCTATTCCTGACGCCCTAAGTGTGGATGTCAGAGGTTTCCACGATACCCTAACTTTTAGAGACTGGATCTGAGCCCGAGTAATACTATCATATACATAAAAGGGCTTCGTGAAAGATCAAGTTTGCAAAGTAATATTGTAATGAGAGCCATCTCACCATTTTCTTAGGACTCAAACACCTCCTTCAGGGTCATACAGTCAGTCAGGGAGTCTTCATTAACACTTGACAGATCGAACTGACAGTTCTGGAAACGCGCGTGTTCTTCTACTATGATAGCTGAAAAGAAGGTTTTAATATTGGAAGGGTAAATCGACAGACATTCGTACCTCAAGGCAACGTTCACGCTTATTCTCTTGATATTTGGATTCTTTTCACACGTGATTCTAAATATTAGTTTCTGATTCTCCCAGAATTCTTCACTTATTTCACGTATGTAAAAATCACGTAGTAAACTGGTACGGAATAGTCACTAAACAGCCAGGCAGCATTATTATATTATCTCATGTAATATTATTTATTCTTTAAGTAATCAACCTTATGAAACAATATCAATTTTATATAATAAAAATCTTTGTGTGTATTTATTTTTATTTACGTATTTGGTGTCACATACTGGAACAGAGGTAGGAGAAAATTATAACTTTGTTAAATCTAGGATCCTAAAAATTCAATTATCGTTAGAGTATTTGAGTATCAAAATATATAATCTTTTAAAACGTTACATTTGTTATCTTTTCAGTTTATTTATTTTAAGCATTTAATTGTGGGTTCCATAGGTGCCGTATTATTATAGAATTTTCCTCCATATGGAAAATCCTTCATGTTAAATTTTCCATGCTAATGATAATAGTAACACAATTTATTAAAAACGAGTGATTTTTTTCACTTGAAGCCCTATTGGTATGCTGCAAATGCATACATTTGTAGAATTTATTTATACCCATACCGAGTGAAGTTTAAATTTTTATCAGATGTAGGCTCGGTCAGAGAATTAGATAATTTGTTTTTTCATATTAATTGCAAAATTTTTTGGACTTCTTATAATTTTTGAAATGTCTACTCTAAGTTATGGCAGCGCACACAGGATATGCTGTTACATTCATCATAGGATAGATAACATCCTACTGAAAAAGGTTTCAAATTCCATCAAACATTTTTTTTCAACAGTGACACATCAAAGCAACGCCTGCACAAATAAACTCCAAGGCAAGGTCAGGACATTGACTGTAAGGCCTGAATGCGGACGATGGTTTTGAATCTCATGAGCGTCGCCTTCAAAGTTAAGAGAGCTTCAGAGATGGCAGGAAGTGGAGGTAAGTTTCAAACTTCCTCCGCGTCTGCAGAAGCGGAAGCCACAGCAGACGCGCCCACAACAGGGCGACAGCAGGCACGTGTGCTGCTGCCGCCCACCTGCTCCTTAATTCTCTAGGTAACTCAGCTTAGTTAACACCGCTGCATAATAATGAATTTATGGCCAAATCCGTAAATCCATAAACATTATTCCATATTAATCGCTCTAAGTTGGGACTCAAAACAACTAAATTTAGTCTGTATTTGTTGTATTACAGAAAATTTATCGGTGAATCTATATAATCGCGGACAAGCAATGACCCACAGTTGGAGATGTAAAAAAAATATGATAGTTGGAAGTTTTGGCAATTGAACTTTTATTTTGGTAAAACTACTTTAATTCTAGTGAAAATCAACATCTGAAAATAAGGAGAGTTTGGACCGAGCATCTACGATTAATTGCAATGATGATCCTAATTTCAAACTTACTGAAGTTACGCTAGTTCAAGACCCCAATTCAATTATACGACTAATGAAAAAACTTA
Source organism: Trinorchestia longiramus (assembly GCA_006783055.1). Taxonomy (NCBI): domain Eukaryota; kingdom Metazoa; phylum Arthropoda; class Malacostraca; order Amphipoda; family Talitridae; genus Trinorchestia; species Trinorchestia longiramus. Next base: position 25,290 of record VCRD01004715.1, read on the forward strand.
CTATATCTGGATATCCAACATGCGTTCTAAGGAAATTGAAGCATGATTATTCAAATTGTGCAGATTATTTGTCTATCTCTCACTGTTTGTGATGTATACTACATGAACCATTACACGCGTTCAAAATTGTATCAAGACAAAGAACTCAAAAACGAAAGTTGCACCCATACTCCTACTGCTGCATCGTAATCGGGGTTAAGATACTTCAAATTAATCTCGTTGAATTCGGAAAATAATTGGATTCGCACTTTGGTGTCAGACAATCTCTAAAGAAAGGCCCAGAGTGTAAAGATAATACGTTGTTGCATTTGTTCATTACCTTCGTTTATCCTCTTCCCATCCGCCTTTCCCCCACCCCCACCCTTTCACAGACTCACGATCGTACCCACATCTTCTGGGTTGAATGCTTGGAAAATTGGGATGATCGGACAAATTACCACGACCACTTTGGGAGCATCTGTGCAACGAGCTCATAGGTATGATGTCAACAACAAAAACTCTAACATTAGTTGTGCCCTACAGTGTCATTTGATAATTTCTTTGCGCTGACAAGCAAAATAATATTTTTAATGCAGTAGAAGTTTTTGTAGACTACACTGCTATCAATATAGCTTTCTAATACATGTACTTCCAAACATACACGGGATCGTCAGAGAGTGCCATCTTGCGAGCGCATGCTGGTGGCATTGCCCACCTCTATGCCGTGCCTACCACCTGCTCTCCTGCTAGACAGCTGGACGCGCACCGTTTTGAAGTCGGAAGCAGCTGTGGTTTGCTGGCAACCTCATGCTGGAGCAATTCTGGCATTGTTTTGCAGCTTATTTTAGTTCCTCCACTAGAGTTTGTTTACTTCGGGCATGTAGTCAGAAATCATCAAAATATTAACATTTCGTAACACAAAATTCATATATCAGCATTAAGCAGAACTGAATTAAAAACTGCATCTGATAACCTGCGTATAATTTCATAAAATTATAATTTTTTTCAAAATGCTTATGAATTTTGACGTTAGAGCCTGTGACAATCATTAACGTTCATAGTTATTAGATTAATGACGATATGGATTCGTTCCGTAGTCGAGGAAACGAAAAAAAACATAATTGGCTCATTTTGCACACGACTAGCCAATAGGAAGGCTCAATTGTCCCAGGTGTGTAGACTGCGGCTGATGGGCTCATCACCTGGCGGTTGTCTGGTCTTGTATGTGTACAGAAATTACGAGATGCGCATTTCGAACGATATTGGGATATCTTTTTCAGAGGACCCATATCTGGTATTAGGCTAGCATAATTGTCACATAAGAAACGTTTGGTAAAATTGTCTTTCTTAAGCTACAATACAGATGTAATTGATAAAGCAATCGAATTGCATGCGGCATAGTATAATAATATGTATCAAATGCGTATTTCAACTCTCAAAATCTTATGTATTCATAGTATTTAGCTCTGACTTTTCAAAAGTTATAAAAAAACTATATGTAAGTAGGCACGTTTCTAAGTACGCTATATAATGAAATATTAATAAATTGTAATCAATTGAAATATGTAAATATGTTTGGCAATTAGTGAACGTTGCTTTATAGCGTCATCTGCTCACGTGTTCGTACAATGAGTTGGTCTTGAATTCAATGGCTATAATCAGTTCAGTTTCAACATTGGAATTCAAAGCCCTAACCTCAGGCAGCAATTTAGTTATAAATACATCTTTGCAATAGTTTGAACTGGAAGAATTGCTATTTTAAAATGTGTTTAGTGATCAAAATATATGCATGCAGCTTTTTTGAAGAATTACACACATAAATACTTAAATATATATGATGTATAAATATGTCTCTTAGGTCTTCAGTAAATCGGTTTCTTATGTTTTAATCATTCAAGAGTATAGGAATGGCCCTCTATTCACAGTTGTATCAAAGTTAATCTGTTTTCCTTCTATTTTCATGTACTGTGTTAGTAATATGTTGAGTTTCAGAAATACTTTCTTAGTACAAATCATATATTAATTGGCTAGTAGTTCTTAGTGAACCAGTTTATGCAGTTGTTTTACTATGTTTATTTAAGCACCAAAATATAACCACATGTTAGGCCTATAACTTGGTACTAATTTCACCTTTAATGTGACTATCTGTTAGTTCCATTGTGTATACATTTGCTGCTATGTCACCCACTGATGCATTCCTTGAGAAAAAATATATGTTAATTTATCAACAAATGTAAGTTTAAACTTTGTATTGTTTTAGTTTAGGTATTGCTACCGCAAGGTTTAATATCACTTAAAATTTCCTCTACAGCTCTTTTGTGTTTATACCCCAAGTTTGTGCAGTCATCATTTCTATGCTTAATGAGTACTTGTACTGTTGACATATTCATGAGTTGTATTTATGCTGAACATCATCAAAGCAATTTTTTCTATCAATAATTTAATTGTTGAAAATATATACTCAAAAATTATGTTATAAAGGGTTTGACTAATGAAATAATTTTTTAATTTTATTGATATGGTGCAGGTTCCTTTCTATTATTATGACAGAAAAGTCATGGATTCCTCACATCCTGCTCAGTGTAGCCACCTAACCTGGACTGTTTCTGCTCAATATCAAGGTACAGAACAAGCTCCATGAGCTTCACTATTTTCATATGTATATGACTTGCTTATTTTTGGGTATTGGGTAGTGATGCATCAAAATGAAGGTTATTATTGATAATTAATAAATTTTAAATTGATAATTATTTAGATCAGTATCATTTTAGTACATTTAATTTATTAATAGCTGTGTTCAGTGTCAGTTCATGTGTAGATACACATTTAATTAGCTTTTTTGGTAATAAAAATATACTGCAGTCAAGCTTTTTTACTGGAAGTATCACCTTTGACTTTAAAGTATGGACACATGAAAATGGTTATATTTATACTGTGCATTTTTCATTTTTTTAATATGTGGATCTTGATACTTTATTTTAAGATATGAGATTTTAAGTTACTATTTCAACAACAGGAACTTACATTTTCTTGTTGAAGTATTTTGGTAATTTTGCTTCTGAAAGACTGAGCTTATGCTACTTTGTAGAAAATATTTCTCTCTAATGACTACTCATTTTCAATGCAGCTGCTTCATTCTCACCAACTCACTTCCCTCTTCATGAAGCTGTGGAGGAGGATGACTGGAAGGCAGTCAAGATTCTGCTCAGGAGTGGAAGGGATGTCAATGAGAATGAATTTTGTGGTGCAACTCCATTGCATATGGCTTGTATGACTGGGAATTATGATATGGCAGTGTACCTGATCCAGCAAGGTGCTATGGTGAGTTTGGCTTTTTGTTTTATTATCAAAATTAGTCAGTACCCATGGAAATTCTACAATTTAGATTTGACTAATTTGTAATTATTTTAAAGACAAATGTATTGAAGATTTACAATGAATTATTGGGTTTTATATGAATATGTTTCATTAATATATACAGAACTTCTATTCTGTATCTTATCTCCTGATAATATGGCATAGATGGTACCCATTGAAATCACTGGTTTAAAAGTGATAAAATTGGGGATCTATGAAACAAAATGTATATTTTAATTTTACCCGTGATACTATCGTAATCTGATTATTTTTATGAATTAATACAGAACTTCCATTCTGTACTGTATTTACCAATAACATTTCCATATGAGAAAAAATTTCATAACAGGAAAAATGACATGTTTAACAGTGAACCGGCACCTTTGGTATCCACAATACAATGCTTATAATACATACATACCCATTCTGAAAACAGCTCAATAATTTTTTTTTAGTAATAGATAGGAAGTAATGGTATGGACATGCACAAATACAAAGAGAGAGAGATGGAGATGCATAGTCAGTTAGATATGTAGATCAAAATTTTAATGTATTAAATTCTGGGCCACTTAATATTTGTCATTTGGGTGTGTATTTGTTTGTTATTGGTTCAAAATTAAGCTTCCAACCTGTGATTTGTATTCAATAGAAAAACTAAAATTTTAGGTGTGTTTTGCATATATTTTTTATGGTTAAAAATTTTTCATTTTATAAAAGTTGTATATCAGGCAGAGTGGAATTGCTTTTTATGTTCAGAATATGAGGTATTTTGCATTTATTTGATATCTTTCACAGTTTAAATTGATTGGTTGCTTAGTTTTAAATTTATTTCAAGATTATTTAGTTCTTTAAATTGTCAAATGTAAGATTGCTTGCAGATTTAATGGTTATCTTGTATAGATGCAAGTCAGTATCAAGGATACAGCCTGGTAAAGTGATCCTATTGCCATCACAAAACCAGATATTTTCTTATAGCTATCTTCATTGCAATAGGTGATGAAGCTTTAAAAATATATTTCTTTTATTGAATTTTCTTGAACAATCTTGTTATTTGTGGTTATACTTTGAAAAATAGCCTATAAAGTTTGGAATCTGGAACTTTGATAATTTTTTTAAAAATGTGTGCAGATAACACTTTAAGCAACAGCTAATAAAGTCTGAAATTAGTAATCTTCAGAATTTTCTTAAAGAACTAGTGTACCCAGCCATCAGAAATGATGGCAAATACTGTTGGAAAGATATTAAATGAAATTACATAAAAGAATGCAATACAATATATTTAGTTTTATATATATTTATTTAAAGGACAAACATTTTAATTGAGTATTTCTTTAATGACAACATTCCTAGTGAAAACTAAGACACTTAGTTTTCTACTGCTGCAATTCGTGTCATATTCGGGTACAATGTACCCGAATCATAGGGCAATACCCCGCCGAACTCGGTATCCACGATACGGACTCGAGTATATAAGGCTCTGGATCTCTCTAATTTTTATAAAAGTGACACGAAACATGTAACTAAATAAATGTATAAACACACGACGGTCATTCTTAGTATTAGATTAGATAGATGTAATGCAGACAAAAAGTTGCAATTCAAACAACAGCAATTAGAGCTTGAAACCTACAAATTTCAGATGACATATCATAGAGAACATAATGTGTGCACGTTTCAATTTAAGGAATGAGCAATAAAGTTTGTATGCACAAGTTTTCCATTGAATTTTCTCAAAGAATGTTATGCCATTAGGTGGATGCCCCAAACTTTGAACGGAACACCCCTCTCTGCTACGCTGCTGTAGGATGTCACCCCCGCCTTGTGAAACTCATGCTGAGTCTGGGGGCCCAGGTCAACCCTCCCCTGCTGCTCTCCACCCCCCTGCATGAGGCCTGCATCAGGAGTGGTGCTGGCAAAAAGCAACGTAATTCTAGTCACGATGCTTATAAATTATATTTTTATGCTTAGATTTTTATGTACTCATCTACAATTTAACATACTTATTATATTTTTATTTTCTCATCTGCATTTTTAAGTCCTGATCTATAGATTTACATGCTCCTGTACTTACAATGTACTTATTTAGATTTGAGTCCACTGAGCACCGTGATGATCTGATGGTTGTGCCAGAGGAAGCATGTGAGGTGGTGGAGTTGCTGCTGGAGCATCAGGCTGACGTCAGCTGCAATGACGGCCACTACGGCACGCCCTTGCACACCGCTTGCTCCAGACCCTCACCTGACGTCCGAGTCATCGAACACCTCCTCATTAGTGGTGCGCTACTTCCTGCTACAGCAGCAATTTATGACCATCTTTTTCAACTCATAAGCTACTCTTTTAATCTAAAAGTAAATCATTTGAACAAAAAAATACTTCTTTAACCCATAAGTCTATTTTTTACCCATATGCACTCTTACATTAGGAATATTTGTTGAATGCTCGTGAGTTCAACATTTTTTATTACCTGTATGGCAGCGTGAATACAGTAGAAAAAAGGGAGAAATGGAAAGTTTATTTGCCAGGTGCTTCTGACGAAATATCACAGTTACACCGCACAGGTTGTGGAGGCCCCGTATTCATATTTTGGTGTATTTACAATATTAAAAGAGCAAAAATGAAGTTGCATATCTAGTGTGCATGCGTTAATTTTTGTTTCTATTCCCCCAGGTGCTAACCCCAACTGTCTGCAGAACCACCGCACTCCCCTCCACCTCATCGCTCAGTTCAGCAAGAACTATGAATGTGCCTACATTCTCATCTGCTACGGAGCTGATATTGAGCTCAGAAACAAGTAAGTGATTGTATTTATCTTACTTCTAAAACAGTGCATCCCTTTGTTGTGCTTTCATCCAGCTAAAGCGATGCATGTGAGCAAAATATTCTACAATAAGGATAACTGTTGTGTGCCTCCTCATGGCTCTAATATACAGTATGTCTATCATTGTGCAATTCTTCTTTGAATTGTTTCGTTGCTTACTTGAAAACTTGTTTTCCAGCAAGAACCAGCTCCCCGCCGACCTGGTGAATTCAGGTACGCCCTTGCACGCCCTCCTCACCATGAAGGGGCACCAACCGCATTCGCTGTGCCTCATTGCCCGCATCGCTGCACGCAAAGCCATCGGCATGGAGCGCCTCAAGCACCTCGACGACCTACCTATTCCATTTGGATTGAAAATTTTTCTTCGGTAATCATGTTAGTGTAGTTTTTAGTAACGTTGAGAAATTTGCCGCTGTTTTTTTTATTTGTGTGTAGTTTTCGTTGAATGGAACTCGTTTTCTATGAATGAAGGCTCATTTTCTTTGAATGGATTTTTTTTTCTATTAAAACTTTTTGTTTTCTTTGTAAGGAAACTTTTCGTTTTCTTTGTACGGAAACTTTTCGTTTTCTTTGATTGAAAAATTGTAGTTTTCATTCATTCTATTGTCGTGAAATGCATCATAGTAAGACATCTTTTAGTACCCTGTTAATCATGTTGATTTTGCAGTTCTCCGTGCCCTGTTGTGGCAAGAAACTCGGAAAGTTATTTCGGCTGCAGTGCTACGTAGATTAAGGTAGCTTTAACATCTCCAGGCTGTGATATGTATCTCTTATTAACTTACGATTTGTATAGAAGGTAGGTGTATGTCTCACTGCCTGACACCGTCTTGTTCTGTTGTTGAGTATCCAGTAAGATATTCCTTAGTCTTAGGTCAGTTCTCGTGGAACTCGAGTCCGGTATATGAGCCGACGTTGACTGTTTCGTCACTCAGTTTGTGCAAATTGATATTGTGCATTGCGTGTTGAAATTCTCAAGAAGTTACCAATCATTTTACTAGAGACAGTCTTCAACAACGTTGCTGTTGATGTGTACTCCAGCAACGTTGCTGTGTACTTGTTTTTCTCATCATTGAGGATCAGACAATGCGAAAGAATTAGTAATATTAATAAATTACAAAAATATATATGGAAAGTAAATTAACACCCTGTTCATACAAGAAGATATACACCTTCGCAGTCGTTAGATAACGTAAATTGACTAATAATATACTCCGAAATCAGATGTTTATCATACGAAGGCTGAAGGCAAGATGAAATTTTAACATGATGAACTTGAACTATTTAGTTAGGTTGAAAAATTTGATATTTGATATAAAAGTGAATATGATTCGGAGACTAAAAAAGAATAGAATAGAATAGAATAAGGCAATAGGAACGAGCCGTTTGGCCCATTCTTGGTTCAATACCGAAGTCCCATGCCGTCTAAAAGTAAATCCATCAGTCATGCACGTACACCGTAACCACGTAAGTCAATTTAGTCGTGTGCACACATATCACTCACGCATAATGATGGGACTTTATATATAACATAAGCTTGTTGAAGGTCTTCAATTCTCCTCCCATGCACAAACAACTTTTGAATGAAGTATAGATTGAATAACTTTTAAATTTCCTTGTAGAAGAAGGTGCTGTATCGCATGACTCTTGCTCCTCTAGGACGTCCGTTAAGACCACTCCTATTTGTGGCTGCGTTGAATTAACCAGGAATATTGTAATATTAAAGATAATAATCAATACTACCTTATTGTTGTGATGACATAGCGTTGAATTAGGGGATCTTTCTTGGGACATAGTCCGAGCTACTGAAGCACTAGCACACTTCTAATCCTACTACTTACGGCGTCAGCTGTGCTGGTTATTCAGTCCTATGGTCTTCAATGTGGTCGAAGTTTCTTTTTAAATGAGGACGAAGTTTTTGCACCACACTCGTGTCCGGTTCGTTATGGCAAAAATGAACGGCTTCGATAACATCGAAATTACTCAACGAATGTTTTTTTTATCCATTATCTTATTAAAATGCCAGACAGTTATTTCGCCGTGATATTTAACGCTCCTTCAATTGACCGGTGTTAGCTTACAACGAATCTCAGTTGTTAAATAAATTTATGCTTAATTTTTGGTGGAGTAGAGAATCTGGTCGTGTATAGAGTTGATTTACTGGTCTCGTGTCTGCAGTGTGCTGTTGAATGTGTCATGAATCCAACTATAGTCGAGGTGTTAAGGGCTATGAGCAGGTTAATTTCCACATGAAGAATGGGCCAGAAGGTTCGTTCCTATAGCCTCATTCTATTCTATGTAAGACTTGCTATAGGATAGTTTTCCCTGCACTATAATTGCACGTGTCTTTTATTTAATTTGGCTTCAAGGTGCTGTACAAACGCCAGTAACTTAGAAAATGCCTGCCTTCTGTGCACTTTTTTTTCGAGTTGTTCACCTGTTGAAAATTTCAGTGCATTCTTCATGTAGCAATGAATCACATGTCATGTGAAGGCAAACAGAATGGATTTCAAATCGTAAATGGTTTCAACTTAATTTCATTCATTACTGTAACGACAGTAAAATGTGTTCGAATAATAATTTGAATTACAATACTGTATCTTTAACCCTTATCTCTTTTGGTAGCTGTTACACAGCTTCTGTTATTCTATTATTGGTTCTTCCTTTAGCTCAGGAGTCCTCGACCCGTGTGTCACGACCCACAGGGACAGGGCATGTAGACTTGGCAGAAGTGGCTTGCGATATATAATATACTCGTAAATTTCAACTTGTCTAAATTGTTTTTTGCTCATATATAGTTTTGAAAGTGTAAATCAAGGTCTTGATGGTAGGGGGCCGAGTGCAAAAGTACTTTGAAGTTTTGCATTGGTTCATTGCAGCTTAAAATTGTCAGGATCTATCGTACTACTCTTCAATAATGTAAACTTTTAACTTCAGTTTAAACTTTACCCAGCTGCACGCTGCCCAAATGATGGTGACTGGATATAAACTTGACACTCGTTTAATGACCATCCCGAAAAATTACCGTTTCTCTGGTCTAGGGCGAGGCAAGGAGTGCCCCACAGTGGAGGGGGAAAAATTTCGCGTGGAAGAAAGTGTTCTCGAGTGGAGGGGGAAAGCTCTTGAGTAGAGGGGTGTATCCCGAGTAGGTGTGAACGACCTAGAGTGGTGAGGGGGAGAACCTCGGAGTGGAGGACGAGCAGCACTGGTGTACTGTCCAGTAATGCTGTCACAGCAGTGAGAGTTGCTCTCACGTAACCAGAAGAGGCTTTTGGAAAAAGTGGCTTCTGAGATCAGGTATCATCGTAACCACTGATGCGACCACCCGTATCTGCACGTTTTATTTGTCGTATTAGTGCGTCATACGTAAGAAAGGCATGAAGTTTTCTCGTGTGAAGTTGCCCTTGAAGATGGTTTACCTGTTCTTGTTTTTTTACTTGTGAGGCCTGTGTGTGATCGAGGTGCATGTAAGTGACTGAAGGGCCTGTGCATAATTAAGGTGCCTGTACATAATTGATACATCAATGTTAGACGGCATGGGATATGGATAGCAACCCAAGAATGGACCAAACGGTCCATTCCTATGACCATATTCTATTCTATTCCCAGAGTACCACGAGTGTGATTTCTTCAGTTCTTTAGTCTAATTTAGTAGCCAATTCTAAGACGTCACTAATATAGAATAGAATAGAATAGAATGAGGCTATAGGAACGAACCTTCTGGCCCATTCTTGGGTCGGATAATTACATCGATAATTATTCGGTTGTTTTACCCAAGTCCCATGCCGTATTTCTAGCCGCGTCAACCATGTTGGCAGCGGGATGGAAATAGACACAATCTACGTATGGTCATCAAATGAACTGCTGTTGGAGCCACCTGTAAGATACGAACAGTTTGGAATATTTTTCATTGGAAATTATACCCTTCTGAAAAATTTTATGGGTGCCGCTCGAAGGATCAGCACCCAAGCTGAAAGCAGTTACAGGAGGTTGAGAAGTTACAGGAGAGCTCAACCTGGAGAATCAGTCCACTTCCCTGTAACGTCACGATTAATGAAAATTTTAAATAGGAGCATGTTTGAGTATGGACGACAAATAATGAGCTACTACGTATCATTCTAGGATAAGGATCAGCACTGAATGCCCTGACAAGAGAGCGTGCAGGATACCAGGTGTACGATGCAACATTGCTGTGGCTGCGGTGCACTCAGCCGCGTCTCTCAATAAGTGCTGAGTAGGACAACCTAAAGAGCTTTCTACATAAAACACCTCCAGCAATTAAGACAAAAACCACCTTCATTTATTAGGAAGAGAATTAGTAACGATTTTGGTTCATCTAAAGCCTTGAGGAAGTGACAGGTGTACATTTTATATGACGTCACTTGAACTCTAAAAAAAAATCCTTAGGATACCGACACGATTGTTTCATGCAAGTGAAGCGAAGTTCACATAACTTTTATGCGATCTAAAACATTGAAAACATTATCTAGATCGTGCTGACGTAAATATTTTGTCAATATCTAATAATTTTATTAGATTATATCCGGTCGAAGTGACGTAAAACACATTATGCTCGGGTATTTTCAGAGATTTACAGTCTGTAAGCTCACTGGAAACTTGAATATTTTTCTTATGATTTATGAATCGAAGATGAAGTACAAAAATAACAATTGGATTAGCAATTGAGGCAAATATATTTTGAATCGCATGTTTACGATGAATATTTATTCGATGTATCTCGTACAAAGAATTACCACACATCATGGCTGATGTTACATCTGAGTGGAGACAGACTCAGAAAATTGAATAGTCTTACATTGCGTAACAAAAAATAACTTAAAGAGAAAATAATAGAAGAAGGAGTGCAGAATATAACATTTGTTACAACTAACTCGTTTTTTCCCGTACAAAGTATGTTTATTGATCGGCGATACAGTCTACAGCTTAATTTCCCTGTATATACGTACAGTTTGCATTAATGATCTCCCTGTATGTATAGTCTGCATTAATTATCTCCATGCATATATAGTCTGTGCAAAATATTTCCCTGTATATAAAGTCTAAAATAGATATTTCCTTATAATACCGTCAGCATTAAATATCGCCTTGCTATATCTGTGTTAAATGTCTCTCAGTGTGGTCCAAAATGAGCAATCAGAAATTGTGTTGTGTTTAGTACCTCCTTGTAAGTGTTCATCAGGTGGTCAGGTAATTTCTAACAGATTCCTTCACTACGAAACTGTGTATCTTATCAAGATTAGTGAACCCAAAATTTCCTTACGAACTTTACCCAATTGGCATTCACCATATAATATATTATCTCATAAATTTCTTGTATATATTGTTATAGTATGTTGCACAGTCATTACTAGTATACAGAATAATCATCCTCTTATATATGGGTACATTAAATAATAAAACTGAATGACAAACCCTGCTGCTGTGAGTGGTTTTGTAATGTCAAGACCGCTAAACTAGAGCACTTATACATTAAGCGCGTTGCCGGGTAGCTCATCACAGACAGTTTAGGAAGAAAGTACCGGGATGTATTTGAAAAAAGTATTGATTCTAAATCTTTTTTAGTGAGAGCCAAAACTGTTGGACGGCGTATAGCGATCAGCTGATTCCCGGCTATAAGTGTTATTTTTTTCCTTCTTAAATCGGACTTCAGCGAACAAATTCAATATAGTTTTAATTAGAGATTACTAGGACATGTCTTTAAGGACCTTCATTACTTATAGTAAGCTTTGAAACAATCATAATATTTTTTACAGGTGTGCAACAGTTGTATTTTTCGTCGATTAGAGTCTAACCTATTTCATTACTCGGTCTACTAGAATATTATGGATATTTTTTACTAGCTGTAACGTATAATTTTATATTCATGTGAACAATGCATCAAACTCGGCTCTAGCAATCCCACACTATCATATTTGTCTTCACATTTCTCGATCATCTACTCTGTACTTTTCTCTACACTTGATTGAGTAGAAAAATCTATCCCATCATTCATTTGTTTCAGCACATACGACCGCTGGACCGAGACTGAGATGTCTGTACGTAAGAATTTAGGAATCTCTTATACGTTTTAAATCTGGTCGTTCAGTTACGTTAAGTTCATTACTCCAACACAGAAAATCGTTGCAGTTACTTTATGCAGCTTGTGTGCAGCGGCGGGCACGGTGCTCAGTGAGAAAAAAGTGTATTCAACCATTTATAAGGAATTGCTAATCGTATCATCGTCAGATAGCTAGAACTCTTACTGCACTTTATAGAGAGATGAGTTTTAAATCGAAGAATGAGTTTGCGCTGCTTAGTTAAGAAAACTGCGTTTAGAATGGAAAGTATTTAACTAACTTATAGGATGTTTAGTGTCGATAATTTCCTGATGTGCATAAACATGTCTGAAATATTTAAGGGCCAATATAAGGAGCCTCCTCGTTGCAGAACACGGTTGGTAAATGTAAGTTTTCGCACACCTGCGTATGAACGCGACGTGAGTGCCAGAGCTGCTTGTCTAGATTGTTAGATTTAACTTTACGGGCGTCTATCTTTGAAAGAATCTAATTTTCAATTCTTCTTGAATGCTTTGTATCGCCATCAAGGGTACTCCTAACCTTAAAAAGAAATTGAGCAGGGCAGAGAATAGAGAATGCATATATTTACAATGGAAATGATAGGGCAATTGTTAGTATAAATAATTATTCACTGAATATGATTCCTTCTAGATCGTAGATAAATTTGAATTCTATGCACTACACAATCTTTTTTTGCCCCACTTTTCTAAGCTGCATTCACGCCAGCACGCTCCTCAAAAAGGAAACTTCCTTTAACGTATTTATGATTTTTACAAATATCTTCATAGGTGTTGGCGTTTTGTGTGTTACTGTGTTTGTGTGGATTTGGGTTAAGGTTAGAGCTCTCAGATTGGGTCCTTGAAAAGTTAGAAATCTTCTAAAGAAGTTCTCTCAAGTTGGATTGTCATAATAGAATTTTGGAGTTTCAGCTACAGTGAAATGAGCAGCGCTTGTTGCAGGCGTCGATTGTACGCTGCTGTAGTCTTATAGTTTTCTTTTCTTCTGTCTGACTATGGCGACTGGCACAGCAGAGTTTTTGTAAGAATGTCTGCTTCTATTTTTATTTCAGTACATAATTTCGTCCCCTCGAGATGCTTACATGGTCTCTTTTTGCTGCTGTGCTAACCGAGGCTCCAAACTTTGGATTGCACTAAATCTTAGCTGAAAGTAAATTACATCTCAACTAACCAAATCAATTCACCAAAAGAAATTGTTGCTGCAGTTTGTAGTAAGTTTAGAATCTGCGAGTTCAGACGATCTTTTTTCTCCATTTGGATATCATTTGAGTCTCTTAGAATAAACGCATCTTTAATTTCTCAGTGATGAACTCAAGCTCAGTTTTTTGTCACTGTTGAAGTGCATTAGTGGTAGCAATGGGAGAAATTTACCTCATAATTCAGTCAACGATTAAACTCTGGGAAAATGATTGTTCAGCTTCTTGCGGCTTTAGTCTGTCATGTGGAAACTTTGATGTTTTCCAAACTTTGAAAACAATATGAAAGTGACTAAAAAAATCGTTCGTTCGCCGATGTTTTTTCTTATTTAAACATTTTTAGAAATGCTTTGATGATCTTATACATTACCGTCTGCTCTAACGAAGGCAACACACCGATGCTGCTGGGGCGTAACTTGCAAAAAAAAAAATTCCACTTTTGATCAAATTTAGTCATATTTTGTAAACTTTTGTTTGGCTTTCCTTAATTTGTTCCGGAATTTCAGGAAATTTTTTTCTTTACGCAACAGTTGAGTTTGTTTATAGAAATATGGACCAGCCTGCCAGATCTCCGCAGTATTTTGCTGCCTTTTCAGGTAAGAGAAATTCTTGATAGATTTTCAGCTTTCTTGCTGTGCATGGGTTGTACTCATTATGAGTGCTGCTTGGGGACTTAGCGCTCTCCAAAAAACCGTTTGCGTCCAAGTGCAGAGTACTGAATATTCTCTTGTGGAACCTAGACCAGTTTTTTTTGCTTAGACAAAACCAGTAATCCTAAGAAGAGGAGAGTAGGAGGGAGAGTTAAAGGGAGAAGGGTTACTACAAATTGCTTGACTTGTTGTTTTTAGGCTGAAATCATTTTACTCGTAAAGTTTCATTAAAAAATTCGCACATTATTTACATAATTCTTTTGCTCATGTTGAGACTTAAAATGTGTATAAATGTTCTTTCATACCATATTCAATAATATATTTTCATACATCGACTGCACAATGTCTTACGCTGGAGTTTTAATGAAAAGATTCACTTGATAAAAGAAGAGCACCTAAAAGAAGTGCAACTGGCGATTTTATTTTGAGATGAAAAGTTTAACCCTTCAGCGACGAAAAGGACCATACGGTCCTCTTATGGTCTTTGGGAGAATTGTTCTAATAATTAAACAGTGAGCAATATGAAGTTGCTACTAGGTTTGAACGCGGCGGCATGTTACAGCGTCGTTCTTTTGGCTGCCTGGCTCTCAGCGTGCTTCATTGCATCAGTGTACAGACGGTCTTTTTGAGCTTAAACGTAGAAACTAGAAAAAGAAATTAGTCGCTAAAGAGTTAATGGAGGTGGAGAGGATTGTCTTTCCTGTTTAAGATGAACATGGCTGTCTATGAATTATGAATGTCGTTTCCTACGTTTTCTGCTTAATTTTGATTTTTTCTTTTTTGTTTATTTTCTGTCATATGTTTAGCCGTTTTTCATTTTCTATAATGAGTTGATTTATCTTTAGCATTTTTTTATTTAGTTTGTTTCTCTGTTAGCTCTTTTCTAGAGTAGAAAGCGACTGCAACAGACATCTTTTAAGAATGCCAACTTTTTAACCAACTGGATAATCTGATGTTTTCAGCCAGCAAAATACTTGTAAAGAATTTGCCCATTCTCAACTTTATTAGTAAAAGTAATTACATTATTTACGTTCCTGTGCACATTTACCAGCATGCATGGGAGCAGTAGCAGCAGGATCAGTGCTGGGCTACAGTTCGCCTGCATCCTACCAATTTCGTGGCAACTTCCGCCCCGAAAATGAAGTCAAGAGCCCGATGTCGGAAATGCCTTCTTTTCCTTTATCATTATCTTCGAATAAAGTCTCGTCCTCATCGTCATCCGAAGTGTTGCCAGAGACAGTGGACGCTGGTGGTATCGGAGGCATCACAGGTTTCAATATGTCAGAGTTTTGCAACAGAACAACGTTAATTCCTCTGGGCCACGATCTCCATCTGACCCTGTACCAGCTGCAGTGGTTCTCCTCCTTGTATGCAATTGGAGCTCTTCTGGGAGGCCTCATCACGTACCCAATGCTACAGTACTGTGGGCGCAAGAAAACAATTGTGGCAGCAGCGGCTCCAGCAATTCTTGGATGGATTCTCATCGGTAAATAATGTTTGAATTAACACGTTGCTTCCGATTGCCTGATTGGTATAAAACTTCTTTGTACGCATAGTCACTAGAAGGATCTGAAAAAATTACAGAACCTAACCTCAGTGGTACACATACGTACCACTTCGGAGTCAACGTGTTAATGTACTGTATTATGCAGGACCGGTTTTCGTTATTTTTGTACACTATTTGTGCTATTTATTTAATTCCATTATAACAGAGTAATATAGAATTAATGATAGCTGTGTTATTCAATAACTTCATAGTTTAACTATAAAGAAATTGGATGAATTAGGCTTCTGACTCCTATCATGAATATGATCCGAATTTATCTCAGTGAATCCAAATGAAGTTTTGCGTTAAAGTTGCTCTTTACTATTCTAGCGGTAAAAACTCATTTATTTTGTATTAAGATTCAAATTCCCGAGTCAACATTTTTTTAACCAGAACTTTATTCAGCTTGAACATCAAAACGAGTTCTGTGCCATACGTGATCTCGACAGGTATTCTGTCTTGTTGTCTTTTCTTCTTCTTTTATAGGATGATGCAGCTCCGTGCTCCTGAATAGTTATAAATTTAGTTTATTTCATCTCACTCCAACATTTATTGCAATTACTTTTTCCAATCGTTTGACTCATTTTAAATGTCAGCACTAAATAAGGATGCGAGTGATCCGTACTGACTGATGCTGAAGCTGTTTTGTTCTATTCTGAAGCATTGCCAGTTTCCTGAAGGTACTGTTTTATTTACTATAATTTTGTTCTCAAACTGCGAGCTGTATTTTAAATGCTATCAGTTTTTTTGCGACAATTCAACCTTTTCTTACAAACGCAATTCATTTTTTCTGGATCCTCGTTTTTCAAAAACGCATTCACTGCGTTAATTTTTCTTAGTATTTTGAGCTGCGCTCGGTTGCGTTGAGCTGTTTTCACTCATTTTAAACTCCGTTTAATGTACAGACAAAAAAAATTCTATCTAATTAACAGCAAACCAGTCTGCACTCAATTTTTTTTTCACCGACCTGAACGGACTTTTTTGTAGCATTAAGCCTTTTAAAATTCTGGCCTAGAGACATGAACCTTATTTGATCAACCCATCAATAGGCCCTTATTATATAAATCTATCAAACAGCCCATACATCAACTAATCCATCCATCAACCAGTCCATCCATCCATCAACCAGTCCATCCATCCATCAACCAGTCCATCCATCCATCAACCAGTCCATCCATCAACCAGTCCATCCATC